>CAUYSK010000350.1:0-84379 GCA_963575035.1 Avahi laniger | reverse complement strand
GAAGACCCAGGATTCTATCTCCACTCATCAGATTATTTTTAATTGATATATTCACTCATTCGTCCATCAGTTACAGAGGTCACCAAAAGTCATGTACCTAGATGTTCATGACAGCCAAAAAGTGAAATCAACCCAAATCTGCCCAACAGTAGTGTAGGTAAATAACTTGTGGACTACTCACACAATTCACACCACGGAATGTCGTATAGCAGTGAGAATGAGTGAACTGCAACCACACACGAAATGTGAATGAGTCTCACAAACATAATGTTGAGAGAAAGAAACCACTACTATAAAGTTCTAACCCAGGAAAAACTGATGCCTGGCGTCAGAGGCGAAGATCAGGTTGGTGCAGGGGCAGAGATAACATCCGAGGGATGGAAAGGAGGTGAGATGGGCTGACCATATTTCCTGATGTGGGTGGGGTTACACAGTCCAGTTCAATTTGTGAAAATCTGTTAAGCTGTAGCTATGATTTGTGCACTTTTATGTATGGATATTACATTTTAAGTAAAAATTTACAAAAAACCAAAAACCAAATCGGAACCTATGGCCTCCCACCACATGTGAAGCAGCATCTTAGGACATGGGCTAGAAAGAGGAATAAGGCACAGTCCCTCCCTCGGTCACTGCAGGTCACAGCATAAAAGTCAAGGGCTCTGGGAGGCACCCGGGGATCGAGGAAGAGGAGAGATAACTCCAGCAAGGGCTGTGGAGTCAGGTCACTCTCAGGGGACCCAGATCCAAACCAGGTCGAAGCCCCAGAGGCACTTCAAACAGAGAGGCCATCCACTCTCTGCTGTTCTCCTCCTCCTGAGGGTCCCCTGTAGCACATGGGGCCCTCCTTTTATCCATACAGCACGTGACTGAACTGTCCCTCCTTCTCAGGGCAATAAGAAGGAGCCTGAGAAGCTGCCGGACTATGTACCTTTCTTTTCGGACACGGTCCCCAATTCCACAAACCGGGTGGTGGGCAGCAGGGTGGACACGCCGCTGGGGAAGACGCTCATTGGCATGGACTTCTTCTTCGTGGAAGGGGCCCGGAAGAAGAAGCTGGAAGATGAGCTGCAGCCCGTCTAGGAGCGAGGGGGGCTCGGCCAGCCTTCCCCAGGTGGGTGTGTGCAGGGTGGAGGCTCCGGGCTGGCCTGGCCCACGACGGCGCTCAGTCACCATCCCGCACAAGGCAGCCGAAGAAAAGAACTATTTGCATCTGAGGCAGAGTGAGGGAGCAGGAGGTGCAGAAGTCAAGGTTGAACACGGCTGCTGGGGGTCTAGCCTGTGCACTCTCGGGGGGTCATCCAGTGCTTCTCTACCTGTCCAGGGGGCAGGGTAGGAGGGCGCGGGAGGGCACCTGTTCTGCCACTCCTAGAAGCATGGCCACTTACAGATGGTGTGACAGATAAACACAAACTCCGTGCTGGGCACTGCACCCATATCGTCTCCTTCATAGGTAGGATGGTCACCTTATGAGGTTTGGAAAAGAAGCCAAATTCTTTGTTCCGTCTGCTCAGGGTCACACAGCCTCTGAAGGGCCAGGATCTGCCTCACCTCTGACCTCCATGCCACAGTCCCCTTGCCAGGCCTCAGGCTCCACAGCCATGCAATGGGGGAAGGGGAGAAGGAGACAGATTCTAAAGGACATCACCAGCTCCTGGAGTCCCTTCTCTGAGCATTTGGGCAGTGCTGGCTCTTTCACAGAATGTACTAGTCAGCTGCAACAGTGCTGTGTAACAACCACTCCATTCTTGCTCACAGGTCTGCATGGAGCTGGGGGGCGGCTGACCTTGGCTGGGCTTGGCTAGACTTGGCTCCACATTTCAGGTTGGATCTGAGTCTTTCCCAAATGTCTTGCATTCTCTTGGACCCACAGCCCCTGGGACATGTTCTTCCCATGGCACATCACCAGAGCACAAGGGCCCAACCGAATCGTGCAAACACACTGAAGCCTTCTGCATGCCCCCTGTGCGTGCCGTCCTCATGGTAGACCCTGCCTCACACCAGCCCCACCTGCCCTCTGCTCCCTGCCACATCTGCCTTCTTTTCAAGAGGATGCCTGCTCTAACCCGTCTCACCCAGTGGGAGCCCCAGGAATCGGGACAGAGGGCATTTGCACTGAAGTCCTGATGACAGCCTCTCACCATGTTTGGGCCAGAACAAAAGGCCTCCAGGCCCGAGCCCTGGGGAAGTGGGCACCGAGCCTGCAGCGTCAGCACTAGCAAAGCTGAGCGGCATTATCAATAAGGACACAGAACAGCTAGGAGCCCACGGGCCAGGGAGCAGCCGGGCTCCAGGAAGGGACTGGAATTGTAACCGGCCACGGGCTCTGCCATTCGCCATTTGTAAAAGCCAATAACAAGGATGAGGTGTGGTAAAAAGAAAGTGACTTTATTCTAGAGCTAGCAGTGGGGAAATGGCCAAGGCCCGTGCCTCAAAGAAGCCATTTCAAAGTTTCAGGTTGAGGACAGGGGCTTAAAAAGGGGTCTTGGTGTGAGGGGTATGCAGGAATGGCAAGGAGGTGCTGGACAGCATGGCTGGTCCCCACGGTCATTTTGAGTTATTGCTGCACCTGGTGAATGGTCTGGCACCATCTCAAAGGCCGTTCATAGATGACCGGCAGCCAGGAGGCGGTTTCCTGGTGAGAGCTGGACTGTCTCACGGATCAGTCTCTGCATCTTCCACGCAGACACTCAATTAGACGGAGGCGCCTGTGCGGGGGAGTGGCTGGTGGGAGGAGGGAGAGGAAGGCCAGTTCTTCACTAAGAGCACAGCAAGAAATGAGCAGGCAAGTTCAGAATGGAGAACTGGAAAGCAGGGCCCTGGCCACAGAGCAAGGCGCTGAGAGCCACAGCGAAGCTGGAAGGACGCTTTCTCCACCATCGCGGCTTCTCCGAGCACCTCTGCCTGGGCAGGACCCGAGTCTCTGCCTCCCCACCATAAAAATAATGATCTTCATCCACAGAACGTGCAAGGTGAGCCTGGAGCATCTGAGGAAATGTAAAGGGATGTAGGGGCCAACCTGAATTCGGGACAATATGAGCATCAAAATGAAGGACAGCAGTAGCCCATCCCTGATCATACCCGTGACAGCCACCCGCAGCCAGCGCCCACAAACCCACCGAATAACAACAGCAATAATAACCAAGAATCCATGAATTCATACCACTAATTTTTTACACATTGGAAGTATTGATGAAAACTTTTTTTCTATTGAAAAATAAAGAATAAACAGTAACAGAAAAATTGCCATTTTATGACTATCAGGGCAATAACTGATTTAGGCGAGAATCAATAAAAAACATTAAAAACATCAGGAGAAAGATTCTTAGAGAACAGTAAATGCTGAAGTCTAGAAGATGCTGCCTTAACTGAATTATTAAACGTACCCTCACCAATAACAGGACAGGTGACAGGAGCGCCTCTCCATGGGATGCACGGCGGCCAACGCCCACACCCCCAGGAGCACTGCACCCGGGGTCACTCCTGCTATAAAGAAAAAAAAAGTGTAATCACAGTGAACTAAGGAAAAAATTTTAGAAAAACCCAAATTGAGGGACATTCTGCAAAATAGCTGTCCTTAATTTTTCGAAAATGTCAATGCCATAAAAGAGGAAGTCTGAGGAAGTGACTCAGATAAAAGATGGTTCAGACTATGATCTTTGACCGGCTCCTGGGTCAAAGCAAAAGCAGCCATGAAGGACACTTTGCAGACAAAATATTAGATAATGTGGACGAAATCTAAGAGAATAGGACTGTGTCAGTGAAAAACCGCAGAGTGGGGCGGTTACATTGCGGTTCTGTAGAAGAAACCCTTGTTCTTAGGAGGTGTGTGCGGAGGTGTCTAGCAAAGCGACATGCCATCTAACACACACTCGCAAATGGCTTAACAAAAAACTTACGTGGTGTGTAAATAGAGACAAAACTAATGTGGATAAAAATATCAATAATTGATTCGTCTAGGTGAAGAGTACATGAGTGTTCATGGTGCTAGTCTTGCAACCTTTCTATAGGTTTCGGAATTTAAAAAAAAATTAAGGTGAGGGAAATGGCCACTACCAATGGCTGCTGAGTTTACTGTCCCCTGCTGAAGAGAGTAGCCCGGGTGGAAGGGGTAAGTGGTCAGTCATTGTTCAATTCCAAGTCCCTCCTGAAGGTGAGGCCAGCTTCAGTCACGTTCCGCTCAGCTGTGGCCTCACAGGGTGGGGCTCATGTAGCGGGCTGTGCCCCGTGCAGCCGTGTAGGCGAGGACGAGGCAGAGGTCTCCAACACGGGGCACCGTCTCGTGCTGGAGAGACCTCCCGGGGGCTGTGCACTGCAGAACTCTCCCCATCCAGACACTCCCCGACCTCCTGAAGATCCAGAGGAGCCTTGAAGATCAGCTGTTTTGAGGAGGTCATCTGGGCTGAAGGACCAGCATGCTGCTGGGATGTCCCAGCTGGGGTATGGGGACTTGGACCCAAACACCTTCCCACAGGGCCCAAACATGACTCCACCTAGGACCACCCACCCCCAAAAGTCAGTGTTCACAAATCCCCAAAACGGTTTGCAAGTCTGCACCTGGTGGGGAATGACTATATTGAGCACCTACTGTATGCCTCTCAATCACCTTCTGAGTTGGGGATGGTTTTCCCTATTTTATTTTATTTATTTATTTATTTATTTTTTATTATTCCAAGGTATTGTGAGGGTACAAACATTCTAGTTACACTTTATGTCTTTGCCTCACCCAAATGCAGGTTAAAAGTCTAGCACTCTGGGAGGCCGAGGTGGGAGGATCGCTTGAGGTTAGGAGGTCCAGACCCGCCCATCTAAGGCTAATAGCTTAGAGCCAGCGACGGGCCAAGGCTGACAGTGCAGAGCCAGCGCCCTCAGACTCCAGCGTCGCATTTTTGTGACTTTCTTCGCTTCACGATCCAGCCCCAGTACAAACGCGATTTCCGGAGGCTGGCTCGGAGGGCCAAGTCCAAGTGGCCTTCCCTGGTCAGCGGAAGGCTGCCGTATCTCCTCAAGAAAGGCGTCACTCTGGCGGCCCGAGCCCGGGGAGGGAGGCAGGGAGGGTCCCTTCCCCGGCTCCGCCGCTCCGGGAGGGCGCGCAATGAGCGGCCAGGCTCGGTCCCAGCGTTCCCGGGTCCTGCGGTCTCCCCAGGCCCGTCGCCGTCTGCGCAAGCGAGAAGCACACGACTGCTGCGCATCCCGCTAGGTTTTAATTCCGGAAGTGCTTAGAGAAAAACAGCTTGTTGGGGTGAAAAAATAGTAGAATAGTCCACTCCCCTTCAGGGTGCCCGTTTGCCCTTTGCCCACCCAGCCCGCGCGAAAGCGGGGCCGCCTGGGCGTCTCCAGGCGGCTCCTAACCGGGAGTCAGGAGAGCGCGGAAAGTGAGTCAGCAGCGGGCCGGGGCGGGGCGGGGCGAATCTGGGGGCGGGGCATGGTTGGGGGCGGGGCGAGGCAGGCTCGCGGACGGGGCGGGTCCAGGTCGGGCGGGCCCCGGCGGCGCGCGAAGCAGGCGGAAGGGTTGGGTCGAGCCGGCGGCTGAGGAGTGAACGGCCCTCGGCGCCGCGACGGGACCCCGTGTCTTGCGCCCCCGCCCCACGCCATGGAGGCCGCGCTGCTGCGCTTCTGCAACTGGAGCACGCTGGCCGTGTGCGCCGCGCTCAAGCTGCCGCAGATCTCCGCCGTGCTGGCGGCGCGCAGCGCGCGGGGCGTTAGCCTCCCGAGTTTGCTGCTGGAGCTGGCGGGGTAAGGCCGAGGCTGCCCCTTCCGCCCTACCTCTGCCCCCTGCGAGAACTCTAAGAAGGGCGGGACGACTCCGGAGCTCCGAGCTGCAGCTGGGCGGCCACGGGTTAACTCGGGAGCCTCGGCGCCGCGCGGGTCAGGACTTTCCCACCTTCCTCCCCACCTTCCTCGCCTGCTCCTCACTGTGCCTGCCGTGATCTGCGTTGACTGCGCACGTCCATTGTACAGATGGGAAAACTGAGTCCTAGCAGAATCAGGCTAAGCATCCCTAAGCCCGCGCCACACCATCAACTTTCTCTGGCCTCGATTTCCTCACCGGTAAAACTAGAGTTTGAACTAAGATCTCTAAAGACTCAGACGATGGGGTGATCTTTGGAGGGAGAGGAGGAGGCAGGATTAGGGCAGGAGTCAGACAGGCAGGGAGGAGCCCAGGGGACTCCAGGTGCCAGTTTGTCCGTGGGAAATCCGGAGTGGGCGCGCTGGCTCCGGGCTACAGACCTGAGCCTGGAGAGCAGAGGTGTGAACCTGGTTGGGAAGCCTGGGAATGCAGGTGTGGGGGGAGGGAAAGGTTCCCTTCTGCTCTCTCTGCCACTGGAACGGCTGGCAGGGGACAGGTGAATAGGAAAAGAGGCTACAAGTTTACTAACGTGTCTGTGCACTCGGGAGTCCTGCAAACATAACACTCAAAGAAGGGCCAGGTGGTTGAGGCTTAACTACCCTCTTCAGAGGGGAGGGGGATGGCGGTGTAGGCAGCAGCGAGGTGTGACAATGCAAAATAAGTGACCGAGACAAAGGTCTTAACCACCAGAGGCTTGTTAAGCTGAAGTTTGAGGATGTAGCATACGGTGGCCTGTGCCCCCTGAAGAGGGGTTTGGATACAGAAGGAAAAGGAGGAAAGGGGCGGGCAGTGAGGCAGGTGATAGTGCTTGTGAGACTCTCATTGGTGCCCGGGAAATCCACATTTTACATGAGCTAAGGTGCCTATTTGAGGAGAAGGGAGTGAAGGAAGAATCAGTTATGTAGGTGACCTGGGCGGGTGGAGGGATGTTTGATCTCGTCTCTTCTCTGTTCTGCACCTGGGAAGCTGAACTCACAGTCAACGCTGTTAGTGTGGAATCCAACAGACTTTAGCTTTAGGAGCTAGACTAGCCTGCAGACCTGAAGTCACAGTCTGCTGCCCTTGTTCACAGCGGCCAGCAAAGAATTTCCTCACCCATCATCTGCAGGGGCGGGCGGTCCGAGATGCCCGAGGCCTTTATTTTTCCTGCGGACCTGGCTGAGGCATAATGTTCATAGCAGCTGTCCTTGTGGAAGTGGGCGTTGCATGACTCAGCCCCAGGCCTGACCCTCCCTGCGCATAAGGAGGTGGGGGCCGGGGGAATCCCTGAGATTTTTATTTTTCTTTACCGGAGTAATAAATGATTTTCAGGGGAAATGAGTGAATGCCAAAACACTGGCCCGGGAAAAAGCTCCTCGGAGCTCTGGGGGAGGCGGCGGGAGGGCGAGGCGGGGAACTCCCCTGTGGAGCAAGGTTCCTTATGCAGATAAAGTCTCCCAGATAGTCTCTGGCGGTGGAATGGGAGCCGAGCGGGTGGGCTGTCCGTGGGGCTTGCTGCTGGTCATGGTCACGCACGGCCGCCTCGTGCCAGGGCTGGGCGCGCAGACTTCTGTGAGTGACTTGGCTGGGTCGGGGCCCAGCCGCAAGGCCAGCCTGTCCCAAAGGCCAGCTGGAAGCAATTTGGCTCCGCCACTGAGTTCCAGCGGGTTTTATCTCCGCCTCCCCAGCAATTTATTATAGTGGTTCCCGTTTCCTGAGCACTCCCTCTGAGTTACTCTGCCGTGGTGCGCGTGACCTTTCTCAGTCCCCCACGGCCTTAGCAGGTAAGTGTTGCTTTTATCCCAGACCAGGAACTGAGCAGGCTGGTGAGCTCAGCAGCCCCGGCCCTCTCACCCACTGTTCCCTGTCTCCCCGCCCTGTCCCAGCTCCTTCCCCAGCCTTCCCTGGGGAGGCCCGGGTGGGGTGGGTGCAGTGTTCGCCTGACTCCCCAGGGGCCTGCCTGCCTGGAGGACCCCTGGCCAGATGGGGGGGGGACAGCCGGAGTTTAAGCCGAAGAAGCCCCAAGGCGGTCACCATCAGTCACCTGGAGGGCATGGACCCTCTTTGGATCTCAATCTGAGCAGACTGGCTCCGAAAGCCCATTTTTGAGAGCATTGGGTCACTTGGAGCATGAACTGTGTCTTAGTGACAGCGGAGAATTTTAGTGTGAGTGGGTGTGAAGTGGCCACACGGACACTCCTCCAGAGCGCAGGTACCCCCCACCTCCCCCGGTTTAGTTCTAGGCAGCAGAGCGTTGGCCTCTGGGTAAGAATCCTCTGGAAAAGTCCAGAGTTCAACTCCAGCTCTGCCCCTCACTCTCAGGCTCCCTGCCTCCCTGCGTCTGGGTGGCTGCGTGTGTGTTGAGGCCGAAAACTCAGTGCGTCCACGGGGCAGACGGAATATACACAAGCTAGTGCGGCTGGTGTCAGGTGACCGTCTGTTCTGATTTTGTTATAATGAGCATTGTAGCTATTACTTTTCAATTAAAAGAAACATTGAAAAATAAAGACACTGCAGGAGCCGCGGGAAGTTTGGGTGCTGCCAAGCAGGGACAGACAAGGAGGGTGACGGCCGCACCCAGACTGGTGTCAGGAAATCCGTGCTCTTCGTCTTTTCTCCGAGTTCTTGTATGGTCTTGGCTTCTTTGGGCCTCAGTTTCCCCAAGTAATCTGTAAGATGCGGAGGCCAGCGTGGGTGCTCCTGAAAGGGGGCACAGCTCGGACGCTGCCAGGTTCTCGGGCCCCAGGCTGTGTCCGGGAGGCGCGTGCACAGCGCGGGTGTGCGGGTGGCGAGGGCCCTGTGGCCTTTTCTCACGTCCGCGGCCTGCCGAGCTGCGGCGCCGCAGAGCGCGTGGTGGTGGGTGGAGAGCTGGTGCACACGGGTTTCGAGAAAGATCTCTCTGGACAAAGATTAGGATAGAAAGAAGTTTATTTACTTTTTCCTAGGAAGAGAAAGGGCCAACAGGACAGAGGAAGACGAACAGTGTGTCAGACCTTTTATTTAGGAATTGTAAAAAAAAAAAGGGGGGTGAGAGTGAAAGATGATTTATGGCTGTAGCCAAATTAACAGGGCACTGCGAACAGCCGGCCGTATCTGCTCCTCCTCTGCTTAGTGGCGGGCCGATGGCAGAAAGATATGATTTGGGGCGGGATCTGAGGCCTGAAGTCTGTCCCCTCTGCTGTCTGGTTGGGAATTTCCTGGGAACTCCGGGAAGCTATAAAAGCAGATTCCAAAAGGGCAGTCTTAGTCTATATAGGTCTAGTGATCGGAAAAGAAAAAAGTTTACATTTCCTTTCTGTTTGCTGGGCTCCTTTTAGATGTTATGAAAACAGAGCTCCACAGGGTGTCTGTCAGAGAGCGAGCTCATGTTTCTGTTATTTAGCTAGCAAGACTGATGTCCTTTCAGGTGGGATGCAGCCTCCCCATCCCCTGGGCTTGCTCTCTCAGGTATCAGAAGGGGCTGCTCAGGGGGCCAGGTGGGGCTGGGTCAGGCACCTGCTTGTCCTTGAAGCCGGGAGAGCCGGGCAGCCAGGCCTCGGGGGTCCTGCTAGTCACACAGGCACCCAGGCCTGGGGAGACCCACATGCTCTGGGTGACACCTGGACCCATCCCCCCATCCTGTGACACCCTCTCCCCAGCTCCCAGCTGAGCCGAGAGCAGAGCTGCACACTGTCAGAGCAGGATGGGGGAGGCACAATGATAAAGCCGGTTTTCCATGACCCCTTCCCAGCTTAGGGAGTGAGACCCTGGGGCCCGAGTGTGGGTTGAAGCTCGTGGTGTGGGCTCCCTTCCTTCCTGTCCCCGTGGTCTGGACTGAACACACCGGTCGGGCAGCTGCACTGGGTGGCAGGGTGTTTGGCCTTTTCTCCCGAGGAGGGTGGGGCCCTCACAGAGCCATGAGTTCCTTAGAGGGATTGAGGGTGGGTCTCCAAGCCCTTCCCTGCCCTCTCCTGGATGGGGCAGCACTTCTGGAAGGCAGCACGCAGCACCCAGGTGGCGTTACACCCGTGGTGTAACTCGAACCTCCCATCCAGGCGTGGATCCGGCCCCTCAGATCCCGTGCACCTCTGCAGCTTCTCAGGGCGATGGGCGTGTGTGCGCAACTGCTGAGGGGCAGCAGGTCAGGGCCAGGCGGCCACCTATCTTTGGAGACAGGCGACCTGGGTCTCTTGTGTTGCAGAGGGTCAGTGATGTGCCTTCTGTAAACATCATTTGTAAATGACCATCTGAAGGGACTGAGTAGGGCATGGATATTGCACTCAGGCCCAGCTCCCAGAAAGTTCTGGATGCTCCCCAAATCATGCAGATTATTTCTTTCTTTATTTTTTAATTTATTTTTTTTAGATATGGGGTCTTCCTCTGTCACCCTCTGTCATCATAGCTCACTGCAGCCTCGAACTCCTGGGCTCAAGTGATCCTCCCGTCTCATCCTCCTGAGTAGCTGGGACTACAGGTGTGCACCACCTTGCCTGGCTAATTTTTTAATTCTTTGTAGAGATGGAGCCTCACTGTGTTGTCCAGATTGATCTCGACCTCCTGGGCTCATGTGATCCTCCTGCCTCAGCCTCCCAAAGTGCTGGTATTGCAGGCGTGAGCCACGGTGTCCAGCTCAGATTACTAGATTGAGTCCCATCCATACACGTGGGGCTCCCAGCCCCGCTCGCAGGATTTGGCAAAGGAACCTGGCTCCTGGGATCTGGGTGGCTGTTGTGGGGCGGCCGTGAGAGCCTGTGTCCTCCTCCCCCAGGTTCCTGGTGTTCCTCCGGTACCAGTGTCACTACGGGTACCCGCTGCTGACCTACCTGGAGTACCCCATCCTCATCGCACAAGGTAACATCCCTTCCACTCCCACCGCCTGCCCTGCCTCCCCTCCCCACTCACTGGAGCCTTCCTCTTTCAGACGTCATCCTCCTGCTCTGTGTCTTTCACTTCAACAGCGACGTGAAACAGGCCGCACCCTACATCGCCGTGTATCCTTTCGGCATCGGAGAGTCAGAAATGGGCTTGGGCGTGTTGTTAATAATATGCATCGGGAAGCAGGGTCCCTTACCAGATATGTATTTTTTGGTTAAAATAAAGAAGAATCCCAAATGCAGATGTATCGACACACACCAGAGATGCCCTCGGCACAGTCCCTGGCAGCGGCCTACCCGTCACAGCCAGGGTGCCTGGCTTGTGCCAACAGCGCACGCAGAATGAGCCTTAGCATGGCACTGCCGAACATGCTGGAATATAGTTGTCAGCCCCTGCCAGTGTCTGGCATTGAGCACCGTGCGGCCAACACGCCCGTTACCCAGTCCCTTGCTGCCAGGCGAGGGCTGCCTGGGCTCCTGCAGCTGGTCCGCAGCGCAGTGCGGGTTCTGTTCCTGGTCCAGACGGTCGTTCAGAGGCGTAGCCTTTGGGGGCCCAGCAGCCTTGGGTTCCCAGGGTTTTTCATGGCCAGGAGGCTGGAGGGGCGCCCATGTAGGAGGGCGAGGCTTTGTTTCAGCACTTTGTAAATTGCAGACCCCGTACTATTCTCTCACTAAACTGCACACTCCTTGGAAGGCCGGGGAAGTTTTTTGAGTGGCAGGGCAAGATGGGCAGGCAGTCGATCCTGCTGCGTCTGTGAAAGGGTCTGAGCTGTTCATTCCTCCTCCCTCCTCAGGGGAGGATGTGGCCCTTGGGGACGTGTGTACTGGGATGTGTGTTGTGGGGGGGGGAAGCAGCTGGCCCAGAGTCAGATAGGCCAGCACCACCCCCGTGCTCGGAGCCGCAGTTCCCTCATCTGCAAGATGGGATAATAACATCTGCCTTTAGAGTTGTGCAAAACTAGAAGTACCAGGAACGCAGAGAAGCTGAGTAAATGACAGGGCCGTCATGCTGGGTTTACTAGAAGGGGGCTCTGCAGCCTGTGTCTGCAGCGGGGAGCCGAGTTTGGGCGCGGTGGGACCCTCCGAGGTTTCATTGAGCCGCAAGCTCCCCTGGCTCAGTTTCCCGCTGCAGAAAGAGGGCTGCCCCAGCGTGCTGAGCCTGGGCATTTCAAGGTTATTCCCGGCTGGTTAAAGGTTTTTGAAAACGGTAATGAAAAGCATTGTGTAACAGCTTATCTGTGCAAATGGTGAGGCTGAAGGTAAGATGTGGGAGCTGATGGTAAGTTACTCACAGAGCTGCTGGGCTGCTTAGGGCGAGCCTGTGCTGTCAGCAGGTGTTTATAACCTCCTGTCAGTTGTGCTTTGTGGAGAGCAAATAAGTAGGGTTGCTGTAATAACAACGAATATCTCATAAAGTGTAAGAATGTCCCAAATACTGCATGGATGTACTTATACTAAAAGATTATTTGTTGTTGACCTGAAATTCATATTTAACTGCGTGTCTGTATTTTTATTTGCCAAATCTGGCAACCCTACAAAGAAATCCTTTGGAGGATCTCAGTAGCTCCTACTGCCGGTCAAATTTTGTAAAATATATATTTCGAATACATAGAAGGAGGTGGGATGGTACAGTATTGGGCAAAAAGAAAATCGCAAAAATTAACTTAAAAAAATTGAGTTAGAGAGTGTTTTAAAAATAGAATTTCAAAAAAAAAGAATAGAATTTCATCCAGCTGGATTCAGGCTGCCTCCTGGCGTTGACCAGGCTGCTAGTATTCAGTTTTACTGACTTAGCACAGGGCGTCATATATTTCAATCCCTTCACTTAATTAATGTTATTAACTATAATAACAGCAATCTCTTGAGTCCCAATTATGTGACTGTGGGCATTTAGGAAGTAGACAGGGCAAGAAATGTTAAGTTCATTTTACAGATAAGCAAACCAAGGTCAAGAGATGGAAAGTGACTTGTTCAAGGGCAGTCCCGAGACTCCTGGCCTGTCTTTTCCCGTGCTCACTTCAGTCGTCACTTGGCTGTAGCATTTTTAGGGTGGAGTTGGTGGGACGGGGGAATCAGTAAACAGGTCCACATCACACCAGTTTCGCAGAACATCCCCACTTTGTGGTGTGTGGGTCCTCCCTTTTAAGTGCTTGGCTTTTGACAGTGAGTTGGAGAAGCTGCCTGGCGGGGGGTTAAGCGGCCTTAAAACCTTTAGGAACGTTCCCAGTCCCAGGGAACAGCCCATGCACACAGGTGTCTTTTGATTTTTCTCCCATAATCTGCTTTGTTCTTTTGAACTCCGAGCAGATGTTCACTCGAAACCCTTTCTGTCTTTTCCAAATCTGACAAGTTCTAGCGGAAGCACCCCCAGTTCCACGTTTGGTTTCTATGTGCAGCTCTCTGTGGTCTTAGTTTGTTTGCGTGAGGCGGGAGGGTGGCGGCGCTGCCAGGGGACCCACTGCTGTGTCCCTTAGCACTTGGTAAGACTGGTGTGTTCTTGGTTCATCCTCACCCTGCAGAAGTGGATCATAGACCTGGCCATGGTAAGTGTCACCCTTGAAAAGGATGTGTGAGAAGTAGCAAGCTGCTCTGGAGAGAACTTTCTACATCAAATGTTAAACCTGCTAAGTTTTCAGCTGCACTAAGGGATAATGGGAATGAAAGTACAGTGCTATCCAAATATTCAAAGATAATATTCTCATTTAAATGTGGGGCAACTGTTTTTGTAAACTTTCTTTTTGGGGGCCGTAGAGAACCAGATTGGAAAGGTAGGTAACCGTTGTAGAATGAAAAACTGAGCGTCAGTTGAAGAGCTTCTTACTAGGCTGATAATTACATGTTGGCTTCATACTCATTGTCTTTCCCACTTCACCTCCCCCACCCCGGCCCCGACGTTTTTTCCCTCAGCACGTGGGGTGCTGCAGGCTGACTGCGAAGATCTTACTCTGCCAGGCGGCAGAGGGCCTGAGCCCGCCACTGCGCGACTTGTAATCGAAGAGCCAGAAATTCAGGGCTGATGCTTGAGTTTAGGAGTTTGTCCATTCCAAACAGCATGGTTTTCCCCAGGCTCTGAAACGCTGCCTTTCTATTTATATTTTATGGGGGGCGGGTACGGATAGATAAGCCTTTGTGGCCAGGCAGTGATTCTTTCTCACTCCCAACTTCAAACTAGCTGTCGCCGCTGAGTAATGCACCGCACAGTGGGATCTGTGAGGTACAAATGAACGTCTCACTGTTGTGTTCTTTTTCACCAAACTTAGGTTTCACCCTTGTATTATACAAATTGATTATTATTTGACCAGAAAATTTGGCTTCAAGCATGCTTTGAGTATCTAATGCTCTTGTACTTTTTTTTTTAACAAATAGACTCTTGACTTTCTCACATTTTATCTGCAAACAGAATTTATGTACTTTCATAAGTGCGGCCAGTAAGTTTGCGCAGCTCCGCTGTCTGTGGAAGACGGGAGACTCGGGAGCTGTGAGCGCGCTGACCTGGAGCCTCTCCGCCTGCACCTGTGCCAGTAAGAGCCAGACGCAAATGCCAGCGCCAGGGGCCTGCCTAGCAGTCTGTTAACCTGGTTTTGCAGTGCCGTGGTCCTGGCTGTTCAGGCCGAACCTCCTAGCTAAGCGTATCCACACTTACAAGGCTGATTCATGCAGACTGCCCTCCAGTTTCTGCAAGATCCATATTCCAGATGCCAAAAAAGAAAAAAAAGTTGAAAGCAAAAATCAGGCTTAATATTATCAGTCCTGCCTTCTTTGAAAAGTATCAAGAAGTTGATTATATTGAATCTCCTAATTTATTTTAAAAATTTGAACCTTTGTGATATAACAGATTAAAAGGATGAGAATCATACATTGGCTTTTAAGAATGAATATAATTTGCAGCAGTGGAGAGACTTTCTGCAGCCACATTGTTTGGTCTTAACTTCAGAATTTCCACTGTTCATTTGGGTTCTTGCAAGAACTGCCTAAAACACACATATACTATATATAGGTAGAAACATTTTAAAAATTCAGAGCTATCATATTAATTGGATTTACTAGTTTTAGATATTTTACTTTATCATGATTCTTCTGCATTTTAAAGGACCAATTTCTCTATCCAGGGTTGCTGGTTTGAGTCTTTATGTCCAAAGTTACTGAAAATGAAGATTTGTTGAGTTTTACTTGTAGCTTTAAAATGTTAGTGTGTATACACACACACACAAACGCACATATCACGCACTTTCTGTATCCGTTCACCTGTGGACGGACACCTGGGTTGATTCCATATCTTGGCTTTTGTGAATAGTGCTGTCGTAAACGTGGGTGTGCAGCCACCTCTTCGAGACGCTGATTCCATTTCCTTTCGATGTATACCCAATAGTGGGATTGCTGGATCAAATGGTCATTCTATTTTTGATTTTTTGAGGCACCTCCATACTGTTCTCCATAGTAGCTGTACTGATTTACATTCCCCCAACAGCATGCAAGGGTTCCCTTTCCTCCACATCCTCTCCCATATTTATCTTTCATCTTTTTGATTATAGCCATTCCAACAGCTGTGAGGTGGTATCTTATTGTGACTTTAATTTGCACTTCTCTGATGATTAGTGATGTTGAGCATTTCATCATATACTTGTTGGCCCTTTGTGTGGCTTCTTTTGAGAAATGTCTATTTAGATCTTTTGTCCACTTTTAAATCAGGTCATTTGTTTTCTTTTTCTTTTTTCTCTTAAATTTAAGTAACAATACAGTATTGAGGTTATTTGCTTTCATACTATTGAGTTGAGATCCTTCTATATGTTGGATAATAACCCCTTATGGGATATATGGCTGTTAGGACGTGAGAATCCTTGTCGGCCACCTTCCTAACTGGAGTCTTCTCCCCCTTGACTTAAGATCAATGTCCTTCATTTAAATTGCTGACTTAATCAACATCTATTGACATGGCGTCTGCATCTAAAGCCTTGGGTCATCAAATTTGGCAACAAAAAATTTTAGAGGATTTGATCTCTCTGCCTTTTGACATATGCTAAATGCAAAACATGTTAGGCGGAGGCAGAGTGTGTGATGGATTGGTTTTGGGTTAGGCACGGCCCGCTTGAGTTGCAGGCGGTGGGTGGTGTTCTCTAACTCCCAATTCACGGAGCCCATGCGTGTCAGTTTCAACTGTTAACCCAATTTCTACCGTATTTGCTAAGCGAAGGGCTATACCAGAAAAATGAATTAAACAGTTCTAGTTAGACTCTTAGGAAAATTTCTTGGCCTCAGTTTCCTTATCTATAAAACACAGGGAGGAGTAGAATTTAAAACATTGTTTTTTAACTAGTGAGAGCCTTTCTTTAAATGAAACCACGCAGAAGCTCATTATGTAAATGAGATTTATTAGAGTTGCTTCTTGAGGGTGGGGGAGTGGTGCGTTGGCACACACAGACCATGGAAGGCCAGCTCAGCCCCACCCCTGGCTTCTCTGGGCAGCACCGAAGTACCTTCTGGGAACTGCTGCTTCTCTCATGAGCAGTTTCAAAACCACTAGGCTGGGATGCATGGCTGGTTTGTAGATGTTTATGAAATATAGTACTATTTGGTTTTAGGTGCTACCAAAAATCTATCAACAACACTTAGTATATATTGGCATATTAAAAGGGAAAGACAATAGCTAAACACCAAAATGTCTGAGAAGCAAGTCATTTATTGCTGCAAATTTTCTTTTACAGCAAGAATAGTAACGACTTTAATGACCACCAATGATTTTACAAGTAAGCAAAATATTTTTCTTCCCACTTTTGAGTTTTGTGCTGTTTGTGCCTTCTTCATTTGGAAACTGTCTTAGGGTTTAACAGATGGACTCTGCTGTAATGGATGGTGGAAGTAGAGGACGGCAACAACGTATTCCTGGTTTTCATCAGTCACATTTTTATTATTAAGCATGTGCCTCTTGTAGTACAGGGGACAGGCTACGCACGAGAGTGGATTCCTATCTGTGTGGGGCTTCCACTTCAGCAGTGGAATTGGACATAAGTGGTCACAGTTAATGACGGGATCGTCCTGTGAGCTGTGTTTTGAAAGAGCGTGGCAGGATGAGCACCTGAGAACCTGACCCAGTCTGAGGGAGCTGGCAAGATTAATTTGAAGAGGAGTGAAATCTTACAACGGGTAGAGATTTAATCCCAGGAAAGGGTGGGGGGACTGTTACAAGGAGCAGCGGGAGTGGCCATTCGCGGAGAGGACACAGGCCTGGAGACCCTGAGAGAACTCCGCAGGGCCAGGGTGTGGCGGAGTGTGGGGAGCGTGATGGCGGAGTGAGGCTGGCAGTGGCCAAAGTGCCCCGAGTCCAGCGTCCAGCACCTAAGAGAACTGCGCACAAACAGCAGGAAGCCTCTGAAGGCTTTTTAAAGCAGGGGAGTGGTATAGTCATTTGACTGTATGTTCTCATTCTGTTTTTTTCTTTTTTTTAAAGAAAAAGCTGTGATGGAAGAGAAAATAATTTGGTTAACTAAAAAAGAATTCAGTAATTCCTTAGGCTTTCAACTCCCAAATTGAGCATATGTTATACATCTTTGGGAAATGATTAGAACAGATGGTGTCGCCTATGAAGATTAGAAAATGTCCCCGGCACACAGACCTCTTAAATAAGCTAATTATTATTTAACAGAGAAATATTGCTTCAGAACAGAGAGATGCATTTGTTGGTCTCTTCCTGGAGGTTGTACATTTGGCTCAGATACTTTTTGTCAGCTCTGATTGTAAGATTAAAATTGTTCTGGTCAAAGAGGAAACTGATCAAGTAGGGAACGGGAAAGAAGACAGACCGGGTCTTCGCCACAGGACTTGAAGAATTCTCAGCGTGGAAAGGAGAGTCAAACCCTAACTAAACAACACACCTATACACTAAAAATTAAGTTTACAAGATCAAGAATATTCTAATTCTGATTTCTTATGTGTGACAGCTGTTCCTGAGACTTAGTATGTCTGGGGATAACCTTTTGAAAACAGTTTAGCTAATATCTTACGTGTGTTTTACAAACACAAAGATATCTTAAATCTCATAAACCTTATTCATTGGGAAAGTGTTCAGGCCTTAAAGTGTTAGTTAAGTCATTGTTAAGGTTTTGGGGTTTATTTTTTTTAAAAAGAGTCACATTTTCATGGTTACTTCAATATAAAATATGCTTTGACATTTGGGTAAGTTTTTCTGTTAAGAAATGTAGAGTAAGAATTATCTTAACAGAATGCATTATACTAGCTTTGCTTAATACAGAATGTTCTGCGATACTGGCACCCTTAAGACTTCAAAGGAGTAAATAGATTTTGAAAAGTTATACTCCTTTTAGCCAGAGCCAAATGGCTCAAAATTAATCTTTTAAGATTTATTTATTCATGAAGTCAGGCCAAGTGGCTAAAAGATTATGATAGGAAGATCATTTCCCCAAAAATACTTGGAACCAGAGTTGTTCGAAGTTTTCATGATCCATAGTTAAGTTTCATTTTAGGGGTGGGGAGTGAAATTTTATTTAGGATTATACTTTAGAGCAGGAGGTGATTTTGCGCTACAATGTGAAAAGTTTCTAATACACACTTTTGTTCTTTTTGATTTCAGTTCTTATACGTTTTGTGATCATGTTGGCTTTAAATATATGGGTAACGGCTACAGTACTTCGCTACCGGAAGACCGCTATAAAGGCTGAATGATGGATTTATTATTCCTGCACACAAAGTGGATTTTGAATAACTGAACCAAAGGAAAAAAGAAGCTCCTTGCTAAATCAAGTTCTTTTATAAATTTAGTCAATCATTTCAGAATCTTTGAAGCCAAAGACTTTTTTAGACTTGAAAGAGCCACTTAAACACTTGTTTAAATCCCAATTTCCCTTCCCCACTTCTAGTTTATGGTAGGGATCAGACATCTGCAGTTTTGAGAAGGCTGGTTGGTGACTGATGGAAGTCACCCAAGAAGCCCATTTGAACAGACCATTTTCACCCCTTTTTTTTTTCAGCATATTATGGGGGTACAGATGTTTAGGTTACGTATGTTGCCCTTGTCCCCTCTCCCCCCGTAAGTCCGAGTTTCAAATATGTCCATCCTTTGGGTGGTGCGCATTGCACTCTTTGTGTATGCATATACCCATCCCCCCCCCCACCCTTACTCTTGAAGTTATTAAGTTCTCTCTGAAGAGCTAACTGCATCTATTTTTCAACTTTCAGAATCTTTTAAGAAACAAATCCTCTCCATGAGTGGAAGTGAATGGAGTGGGATTTTGCTCAAAGTCAGAAGTGGAACTGTAATAAATTACTAGGGTTCACTTTCTGGGACTAAAGTTTAATTATAACATAGATATAACAGGACGGCTTTGTTGTGTATGTTGTAATACGGTACAACACCTGCTTACGTTCTAGCAAGGATATCAAGGGAAGCACAAATATAATTGGCTTAAGTTTGTACACCAAAATAGTCCTTTTACTTAACATTGTGCCTTAAGTAATTCCTAACAAAAGGTATTTACTGTTAGCTGCCATCTCTACTTATGAAGAGGAAATCCTAACAAATTTTTTGATTCAAGCACAATGCTGCCTTTTAAAAATGGCCACACCCATGTAATTACCATGATTGGAATTTGGTATAAAATACCAGGTTTTGTCTATTGAAAATATATAAAGAGTACTGGTAGGTTCTGCCCAATTCTTACAGATTTTATTCTCATTATAGTATCTTATCCTAAACATGTTAGGATTATGTGTACACTGTATTTTCCTCCAAAAATATAAACCCTAACATTTAAAAATTCACTTTCTATCTGGGCGTAGTGGCTCATGCCTGTAATCCTAGCACTCTGGGAAGCCAAGGTGGGAGGATCACTTGAACTCAGGAGTTCAAGACCAGCCTGAGCAACAGTGAGACCCCATCTCTACTAAAAATAGAAAAATTAGCTGGGTGTTGTGGCTTGCACCTGTAGTCCCAGCTACTCTGGAAGCAGAGGCTGGAGGATCGCTTGAGACCAGGAATTTGAGGTTGCAGTGAGCTATGATGATGTCACTGCACTCTACCCAGGGCCAGAGTGAAATTGTCTCAAAACAAACAAATAAACAAAAAGGAAAATTGAACTCCCTTCTTCACTTCCCCCCTTTCATATAAAATTTAAAAAAATAAAATAAAAATTCACTTTCCCACTGAAGGCATTATTCTGCTATATGCAGTAAGTGATGTTTATTAGATAATGCTTAGTTTCCTATGTAAAATAAACTTTCATATTTTGAATCCTGCTGAGTCTTAAAACTGTTATTTGTTTTAATCTAATATTGTGATATAAGGTGCAGTTTTTAAACAAACTGTGATTAATCCTTTTAGAACTACTGCTTGGGATCAGCAGAAGAGAAACATGGTATCTAAAAATAAATCATTCATTCTGTAGTTGTTTGGATCACAGATGTCAGTTTTAAAAGATAAATTAATCTTTTCTCATTTGCAGTTATAATCTGACCAGTATAAATACAAATTATTTTATTTTTATTCCAACAAATATTTTATTCAGATATACTTTATTAGTACTTTATCATTGCTTAGAGCAACTTCTTTAAGAACATACTTAACGTGAAGAGGTCTCTGTTTTTCCTCCTTTGGGAGAAAACAAACATTTGCGCTGTTCCAGATATTTCACACACATTTTCATATTTAATCCCACAATGATCCTATAGACACAATCTCCATTTTACAGATGAAAACACAGGCTCAGCGTGAATAACCTGCCCAAGATCATATAGCAAATAAGTGTCCTAGAAAAGAACCCAGTGATTACCAGAGAGATACTTTCTAGAAAACCACCTATCAGCACACTGTTTCCTGACAAAAGAGACACCCTGCCTCTGTCCCTATCCTCACCAGGTCAAATGAGATTGTTAGGTTTGTGTCCCCATTAAAATAGCCAAAACAAATCAGAGACAGGCTCCTGGTTGGAATTCTGTTTTGTATTTCTCCAAGAACTAAATGACAGGGCACAAAAATCACATAACTCTACAGCTTCAGTTATAAGACTTGTTTGCTATCCCCATCCCATCCTTTATACCCATCTTATGAGAAAGGCAAATACTTAGGGTAAATTTTAAAAGGTTACAGCACTCCAGGACTATTTCATAGGAAAAGTATGAAAATGCTCATGTCTTCATTTCTTTTATTTTTTTATAAAAAGCAAGCATAAAATACAATTACATTACTACAAAGATGCAACAAAATTAAAAAAAAAGGGTACGATTTTTGTTCAGAGGGGACAGCTGATCAAATATTTATGATTATCTAAACCATGCAGTTCATAACTTATTACAATTCCAAACAAAACTCATTATTATGGGGAAGGGACATGGGGCGAGGTCCCCCCAGCATAATATTCAGCACTGTCACACAGTGCTTACCTTCAAAGTGCTTTACAATTCAACCACGGTGTCTTCACAACACAGGGAAGCTGAAGCCTTATTCCAGGGAAGGAGAGGTGAGTCAGTAGCAGCGTCAACACAGACTGAGAAACTCAGAAGTGACTTGCTCAAATAAGTTTTAAACATGTTATTTAAAGGATGTTCCAATAAGGTTAGTATCATGTCTGAGTTTCTCTATTTTAACATCAGAATCCTGTAAGAACAGATAAACAGCAGCATAACTTCTTTAAGTGTGGTTTGGCAATCTGGAGTACTTCTTGTTCAGGACCTACAGATAGGCTGATGCAAAGGAGATCCTTCAGAGCCAGATTTGTACAACTGCGGCACAGGTTAGTTTTAAAGGCATTAAACTTAATTTTATATTTATTGGTATACTTATCTGTTAGTTAGCTAGAGCATTTTAAACTTTCAAATAGATTTTTTTTAAAAAAATCTTGCTTCTAGAAAGCATGTTTTTTTAAATTAATACTTTTAAAAAAATCCACTATACATTAATTTTCCACAGTAATACCGGCACCAGTTTTCCTTCCACTTCTGTCTCACTATCTCCACAAAAGTAAAAAAATCCAACTAAGAAAATCCCAATACTCACTATTTCTTAGTTCCCAATAGGAGGTATTTATGGCTCTAGGAGAAATCAGGTGTGAAGAAATAAGCAACTTATAGTCTCATAAATATTTATCTTGGAAGCTTTGGGGCCTCAAGAAAAAGAGAAACTGCACAAAATCAGGTCGTGTCATATGTAACGAGTGATGGGGAAGAGAACGTGTGGACAGGTGCACGCACTCATGTATGCACAGAAAAGCGGCAATGTGGTAAAAAGCAAATTCTTACCCAAGGTCAGAATTTTTTATTAAGCGCATTTCTATTAGTTGCACAAACAAACTAATTAATCCTTATGTCAAACCATATAATGTGAAGAATCTCCATAGGAGAGATTTCTTTCACCCCTCAGAATATCTTTTTCCCCCCAAATACTTCACATGAATTTTCCTGGTACAGTTGCATCACACCATGATTCTCCATGTTCTCTAATATATACAGCATTCAAAATTTAAACTTCTGCCTTTTTAACTCAAATATTGCAGTTACTCATGTGTAAACTTGAAATTGTTTCACCTTAATAAAGTTTATTAAAAATATATATATATCTATATACTCTCCAATTCAGGATAGGATAGAACCTCCCATAGTGTAACAAAATCTTTATATAAAATATTAATTCAGTCTCCTTTTAACAACTCTAATGAATGGAAATATTTATTCTATATAAATTTTATATATTTTTCATTTTTTAATCTTAAAAAAAAAAGCTGTCCCCCAAAACCAGAACTGCAGAACATACCTGCGAGAGAAATGGCATGCACATCTAGTTTTAGCACAGACAGCATAAAAGAGTGCAGACTGGATAATGTAAGAATAACAAAATTCAGTTTCAGTACATCAGTAGGCCAATGACTGCTCTTCAGTTTCCACAATGGTATCTATAATGGGGATCTAACTCTTTAAACATCTCTATACTGACACCAGAGGGAATCAGTGAAAATTATGTCTACTTCCTTCATTGAAATATTAGATGATGTATTTCAGTATCATACCAAACTGTGTGTATGTACATAAAGAGAGACTGATAAAAGACTACATAATTTTTTTTTTTTTTTTAAAACCTGATGCTTACCATTGCTGCATACTGTTGTGGTATAAAACATATACTTATCTGTGATCATGAGAATTATAACTGGAATGGTCCTGCCTAAACTGTAACAGCATTTAAAAAATGAAAATCAAATTAAGTGCCCTTGAGGCCACTTCTTCCCAGTTATCAGTTTTTTCATAACCCAATACTGAAATATTGCCATACACAGTTGTGTGTTTGAAGATCACATTTAAATATTTAAAATATATTTACAGTATGTCTTAGTTTTCTTTATATTTACGATAATTTTTGAATCTTGAGTGTGAATGTAAAGATAATCACAAATGTCTTTACCAGAAATAAAAGCACATCTAGGGTAGCCAACAAATTCAAAGCAAAGCAAACATTTTGTATTCACAGACTAACACAGAGGTCTGTAAAAAGGGTTGGATGAATAATAGATACACATCAAAGATATATTAGTTCTAATACTATCCATTATTGTCTCTATAACCAATACTTTAAAAAAATTTTGTTAAACAATCAAAATAGGCTGACATTGATATAACTATTATGTGTAAAAATAGTGCACTATTTTTCTTCCACAAAGCAAGTCTGCATTCTAAGAGCTGGTAAACACTTTTTTTTTTAATACAGAAAAGGACTGAGACTTTGAAAAAAAAATTAAGGCATTCAAAATGGATAAAGTTGCCTATCATGAAGCATTAGGAAACTGATAAAATTAACTTCAAACTTCTTGTTATAGTAACTGCTTAAACATGAACATGCAGCTTCCATCAGGTACATAGGAATGAGTGATAGAAACTCCAACATTATGGCTTTATACAAGTGCATAGTTGCAACTGCAGTAAGTAATGATATCTGATTAATGTATATAAAAAATAAAGTGGGAAGTTTAAAAAACCCTCTTGCAGTATTACAGTACTATATATATATATGGTTTTTTTTTATATATATATATATATATATACACAGTATAATGGTCACTTCTGAAAGATGCAGTCAATATCATTGTAGTGGAATCCAGTTCCAGATTCTTCTGGTAAATGTGCTGGTGAAATGTCACTATTGAAGCTGAAAAGATGATTTCTTTAAACTTTAAGTCTCCTCAATCCTTTTGTGCAATGTAGTGTGAGTGACTGCCAAGAGAGCTTTATGAAACAAGTTTGGAAGAGTTGCACATGATATCCTTACTCTATTAACCAATCATGGTTGGTTCAATCAATTTGTTGCCTCAAAGGAGCCCAGGAAATCTTTCCAAAATTTGTCATTTATATTACAGGGAAAAAAGGAACATATATGTATATGTGTATTTATCAGTCTCTCAGGAAAACATAGCTGAAATTTGGGGCCATCATCTTTCAGTCTTGTTTTAACTGGAAGAATACGATCACCTTGAATAATAAACGACTGCTTTCATAGAAGGCAGTTAGCTGGAAAGAAAGGAAAAATAAAGTTAGCTGATACAATTTAAATTGTATAACAGCTGAAATAATTTAAGTGACTGTTAAATTCCTTGAAAAGGCATCCCATTCACATTACTAAACTATACTGTCTTCCTGCTACTATATTTTTAACATCTAAATCAGGCATAAGCATACTTATTATATTACTTTTCTTATTTTTAGATACATGGCAATTATATTCTTTCTCAATATATGGACTTTGAAAGTTCCATACTGGCCACAAACATTACACAGAAGTTTTAATACGGTTAATTAGCTATTAGACTTATTTAATAATATGCCACAGAATAATTCTGAATATAAGTTTGATTTGCTGTTTAACTGCCAGCTGCCCATGTAGCTGAAAGAGCAGTGGACTTAACGGACCAGGTTCTAGTTGGCTGTTTGACCCTCAGCCACATTTTTCTTATTTATAAAATAGGAACAAATATGTTATAGTAAATATATGCAAAGATACTCTGCTAACCAGGTTATAAATAGATCCCAACAGCACATGCTTTATGTTTTGCAACATGCTTACTTAGGTTAAGACACACATTACTTCTTTTAAAACCATTCTATGTAAAAGATTTAAGTCATGAGGCTCAACTTTCATTCACATCTCCTTTAGGCACTATTAACCAAACTATTTCACATTTTCTAAAAGCACAAGAGTTTTCACAGCAGTACTATTAACATTCTTCAGCAAGGGTAATATTAAATTCTCACAAAGCAAACATTTCACAGCATCACACACACAAAAGCCAAATCAGAAATAACTATTTCACAGCACTTATTAGACTTATAAAGTTTTTATGTTTCAATTCTTGC
Source organism: Avahi laniger (assembly GCA_963575035.1). Taxonomy (NCBI): domain Eukaryota; kingdom Metazoa; phylum Chordata; class Mammalia; order Primates; family Indriidae; genus Avahi; species Avahi laniger. The sequence goes on along the minus strand of CAUYSK010000350.1, from coordinate 59,356 downwards.
AAGTTGGAAAGAAAGAGGAAGGAAGGAGAGAAAGATGGAGAAAGAAAAGACTTCCATGCTATGTTCACAAACTAGTACAGTTGTAGGAACTTGAAAACATTGTAATATTTTACTTCTCCTCTGAATATGGAATGAATATAGAATTAACTCCTTTTGTGGTTTCTCCATGTTTCATTCCTAAAATAAAAAATTTTAACTCCAACTGTATTGGAAATTTATAGCCAATAAAGAATCTGAACATAGCATTTCACTTTTATACTTAACATGGCAATTTCAGTTAGAAACTTGTCTGAAAACTACTTTTTAAACTATATACTATTAACTTTATAAATTTTCAAAACTAGTCAAAAATAATGAAAACCCAAGTGCAAACCACATGCACTATGTAGAAGTACTAAAATAACTCATTTTTCATTTTTTGATTTACCCCAGTTATTTCTTCAGAAATCAAAAACATCGTCATCATCATCACCACCATCAACATCATCAAATGACCAATCCCAGTCTTTAAATGCCAAATCAAGCAATCTGCAATAGGAGGTTTGCAAATTTATACTCTTAAGATTCTTTAGAAATTGCAGCTTAATGTTATGACCTAGAAATCATACTTGAATATGCTGTAAACACTTTTAACTTTCCCTTCATGGTTAATAACATGATTAAAACCAAGATGGAAGCACACAGGGAAAACTTTCCTGTTATATGTAATTACATACAATCCACTGGCCAGGTATCCTTTCCAGAATACCAGAGAACTGAAGACAGAGATAGTATTTGGGATCATAAGACACAAGGTGCTTTCCCATGATCACTCCTATATCCCACATAAAGACATAACCACCCTGATGTCTAGTTTGGCTTGACAACTACTAAAGCCCAGCATTTGTTAATATACCCTTCACAAAAGTGGTTAGATTACCAGCTAACATTTTTCCATCATTACATCATAAGCCATAGTATAAAAAGGGAATAAAATAGTAAGAACACAGCTCTTTGAATTCCAGCAGGACGTGCTCAAAGGGTCACTAAGAGCTATGCTCTACATATGAAAACCTCTGGACAAGCCGCCAGGTATATAAGCAGCATCAGCAACTTATCTCAGCTAAATAAACTGGACTTAGTGCTGGGTTATACGTGGTCTTTTCTTTCCGATCCAATAACCTGAACTGTAATATTGCAATCATCTTTGTTTTAAAAAATAAGAGTAACCTTTCATCATTTATAATTGTGGGTGTTCATGAATCAGCTTGTGTCAAGAAACTCACCTGGTCCCCAAAGCCTCAGTTCTTAAACTTTAGTGTGTATGATTTACTGAGTGCTCTCTATAATGCATGTTACCAGGCCTCATCCCAAGACATTTTGATATGACTGGATGGAAGATGGGGCCCAAATATTTGCATTTTTAAATAAAAAACCGAGGTGATTTCTGATGCAGCTGGTTAACATTGAGAAACACTGACAAGAGTACATTGATGGATAATTACCCTAATTTAAAAGGAAAGAAACTACTCAGATTACTTTTTTCAAATGTGCTGAACACGGAACAATATTTGAGAAAACACACACAAACTTAGATATAAGGACTTATTCACTTAATACATATCACAGCCTAGTGTACATTCATTTTTCTATGCTTAAACATAAAGGAACTTTTAGCCATGGTTTCAGCTCTCCTGCCTGGGAGGCTGAGACCTGCACGCCTTCCAGGGTATCCAAGCCCCAGCTTGGCTACCTGATGAGAAATCTGCACAGCATATCCTTCCAAAACCTTTGAAGTGGGTGCTGGTGTCACGATCTCGAATTTACAATTCCAGTTGCTAGGTATTAGTGCAGTGCATACAGACTTCCCTTAAAACTTCTCCCCCATCTCCTTCCAGTCGGTCACGTAATTCTAGTTATTTAGACTTAAGAAATCTCTCTGAATCCAGGTTTCTTCTCTCCGTTTTCACTGTCAGTACTCAGTTTAGGATCTCCTTAAGTCTGAAAATACCAATCCCTAATTGAAAGACTTTTACTTGCAGAACAAAATCAAAACTCCTTAGCCTAGTGTGCATGGTCCTTTTCAGCCAGGTTCAGAGTTTTCTCTCCAGTGTTACGTCACCCTCTCCCAATCCAACACAAAATTACAAACATAAGTAATTCTGACAACTCCGCACATGACATTTTGCCTGGAATTGCCTTTTTCCTTATTTATTTGGAAAATTATCAACCTTTCAGTTTTTGAGACCTTTCGTAATGTCCTCAGGCAGAATTCTCCACGCTTTGTTTCTCCGTAACACTGTTCATGCGTCTATTATAACCAACGTCTTACACAGTGCTGTGTCTGCTTGCTTGCCTGTCTCCTCCGTTAACTGGTCACTAGGGATACACTGCAGGCCTGGGCACTTGTCAGAGATTGCTTCGGAAAAAGGGTCCATTTAATTTTCAGTTCTACCAGCAATACAAGAAGTGTCCATTTCTGTTTCTTGCCAATACTAAGTTTCTTAACCCTTGCCAGTTTGGCAGGTGAAAAATGGTTTTATGTTATAGTTTTAATGTAATTTTAATTTCTTTAATATAGTTGTCCTTCCTTATCCACGGTTTCCATTTCTGTGGTTTCAGTTACCAGTGGTCAATCATGGTCTGAAAATATTAAATGGAAAACTTCTGAAATAACAATTCATAAGTTTTAAACTGCACGCCATCCTGAATAGGGTGATGAAATCTCATGCCATCTGCTTGGGACACGAATCATCCCTTTGTCCATCATATCCGTGCTGTAGATGCCAGCTGCCTGTTAGTCACTTAGTAGGGGTCTTGGTTATCAGACTTAAAAAACATGGTATATATAAGGTTTGGTACTATCTGTGGTTTCGGGCATCCACTGAGGCTCTTGGAATGTATTGCCCATTAGATAAGGGAGGACCACTGTAATCAGGTTGATCATTTTTTTTTTACACTTAACCACTATTTCATAGTAATGCCTGCATATTCCTCACTAATTTTATAATGGGATAAGGCAATCTTCTTTTTCTTAATGATTTATAAGAACTCTTTATATACAAAGACACTAACTCATCTTTCTCATAAATATTGTAAATATATGGTGTTCTAAAAATTTACAAGGTTTTATATTTTGAGGTAGTCAATCTTTGACTTTGTTTTCTTCTTTTGTTTTATTCTTTGGAAGTTCTTCTCCAATCCAAGATCAGATTCATACTCATTCATATTCATCTATTCTCTTCGGCTTCATTTATGGATTTATTTTTCATACTTCAAGTTGTATATAACTTTATTATTTTTTCCCAAATAATTCGTCTGTTAATTTTTTAATATTAGAAATGGAAAAGAACAAAGATAATAATGACATAACAACTACCCTCACCCTTAAGTTTTAACTGTGTCGACATGTTTTATCTCTTAAAACTGGATAAATGAGCATTCGTTACATTTTTGTTTTATACTTTTCTGCATGACTTAAGTGTTGCATTTTTAAGAAAGATCTTTAAAATAAAATTAAAGAGAAATCCCCTCCAGCCAGACTGATATTTTGAGTCTTGAATTGAAATAAACTAGGACCTCTGCAAATTGTCTTAATGAAATATTAGCACTTTATTCACAAATTTCCTACTTTTCAGCATAGCATTTTAATTCAAAACTACTAAGAAAACATTCCTCTAGAATAGCATTTCTACACATTATGTTTTATAAGCTGTCAATTAAGTTCTACTCACAGCACTGTGATGCACCAGAGTATTACAGTTAAAAGTGCAGGCTCTGGAACTAGACTATCTGGACCTAAATTCATGGCTCTGCCACTTATTAGCTATGTGACCTTGGGCACACAATCTTTCTGTGCCTTAGCTTCTTCATCTGTTGAATGGAGATGTTAATAGCTACCTCAGGCGGTCATTCTGAGGATAAATAAGTTAGTGTAGTTAAAGCTCTCAGAAGAGTGCCTGGCATATTATAAGTATTGAAAAATGTTATTTTCTGTAATAATAATGGCTAACACTTATCCATTACTTTAGAACACTTCACAGCTACAGAAAATGGGAAGTGCTCCAAAGAGAGTTAAGAGGAGAATCAGAACCAGGAATATCACAGAAGCCAAAGGAAACATGTAATGGTACAGCTGTTAACAAAGAAAGATACTGAGGAAAAGTTACCAAAAAATGATTAGGTGAGTATTTATGGGTATATGTTTTAGTGTGTACATAAATGTATAGATTTGGTGGGTCTAACAAAGCAAGACATTTGCTTTAAGAAGGATACTATGTTAATTAGCTCAAATAAAACTAGACTGACTAGTGCTAAGGCTAATATTAAATAAACGAGGAGCTACACATTAAATCATTGCTGATATATACCAGAAATTCTGTCCCTATGTTTTCTTGGATGATCCTTTAACGGCTCTACCCATTTGTATACAGGAATATGTTATAAATTAGTAGAGTGTTAAAGGCCATCTTGGTCTTCGCTCGACTCCTCTCTAGAACAATGCTACACAATGTGGTTAAAAATTTGACTCTCTGATTGGTTCTTGTTCTAATACCTCTTCCAAGGAAAGGTTCTTTAAATGTTTGGTGCTTTTTATGATCTCTCACACTTTGAAATAATTTCTTCAGAAGGCAAACTATTGTTAGCTCTTTCCCTTGCTATATGCATAATACTTTCAAATGACCCACTGCCACTTGGTTATTCTCTTTTTTATACCCTCCAATTTGTATACATGACTCTTTTTTTTTTTTTTTTTTTTTTTTTTGAGACAGAGTCTCGCTTTGTTGCCCTGGCTAGAGTGAGTGCCGTGGCGTCAGCCTAGTTCACAGCAACCTCAGACTCCTGGGCTCAAGCGATCCTACTGCCTCAGCCTCCTGAGTAACTGGGACTATAGGCCTGCACCACCATGCCTGGCTAATTTTTTCTATATATTTTTAGCTGTCCAATTAATTTCTTTCTATTTTTGGTAGAGACGGGGTCTCGCTCTTGCTCAGGCTGGTATTGAACTCCTGAGCTCAAACAATCCGCCTGCCTCGGCCTCCCAGAGTGCTAGGATTACAGGTGTGAGCCACTGCGCCCGGCCTATATTTGTTTTTAATATGTTCATATGCTTCTATGTATATTTCTGTATTTTCCATTCTTTTTGCTTTCTACGCTTCAGTTTGGATGATATCTATTTACTTCTATATCTAATCCTTATATCTATATATATCTAATGATGTCTTATTGATGCTATAACTTAACTCTCAGGTTCTTATTTCCAGGTAATTTATTTTCAAGTTCTGGAATTTCTACTGATTCTTTATTTTTTTCTAATAAGTTCTGGTGAAATTTTCTATTTTTAATCCCCTTTATCCATATCCTTGACTATTTTAAAACATATTTATCATTTTAACATCAAAGTTTTTACTTTTTCCAAAGGCATTATCTAGTTTATCTCCCATTTTATTACTCTTGTATGTTTTTCTTTTGTTTTCAATCATATTGATCTATTCTTTTTAGCATGTCTAAGAATTTAATTGAATGCCTGATATTGGATGTAAAATTTGTTAGTGACTTCAAATGATATCTTCCTTCTGAGATTCACCCTTTTCTCTGCCAGGCAGATTCGGTAGTGGCTGGTCATCTTCATTTCAATCAGGGACTAAGTTCAACTGAGTCTAGTTGCAGTTTTGGGAAGGTTCAATCAGCTCTGTGTCATTCCTTTCCTAGGGTGTATCCTCCAAGAATTTTCAACTGAGAGGTGGTTGCTGAACTCTAATCCTTCTGTCCTTAGTGCTGCCTTACTATAAATAGCTCTACCATACTTTTTGAAGGCTTCCGATTTTCCTTTAAGTTTCCATCCTGTGTAACTTCAAAATTTGGCAAATTTTTGAGGAAGAGATCAAACATGTATATGAATTTTTTCAAATCTCCTGTATGATCTCTTTAGTCCTATGAGTCCACCAAATCTGCCGTTTCCCTAATCCCCAGGAGTGGTCTTATGACCAGGAGAAGCCCAATCTAAATGTTCCTTTTCTCCTGTTTCCAAACTCAGTCAGTGTTCATAGGGAAAGAGTGGCTGCAGATCATTGGTTCATTGCTCTGTGGTTCCCACTCTCTGCAGTGTTGGTTCTTCTAATCAACATTGTTTTGCAGCTTTCTGATGTCTTTAAATATATGCTTTCAATATTTTATAGCCACTTCTAGTTATTCTCAGAAATCTCACAAGCTACTCTATCTTGCTTGGAAAAAGTTCCTCTTGTTCTTAACTAACATTGCTCACTAAACGTTGCTCACTCAATGGGTATTACCATCTTACCTTCTTTCTGTCCTCAGTTTCTTCTTCTATTGGTACATAACTCATGCTTCACTATTTGCAGATCATCTTTCATCTGTTTTACAATTTTCACTTGAGTGCCTCAGCAGTCAGTCTGGGTAATCTTCTTATAAACCTTTTCTGAACTTTTTCTTAATTCTCCTGACCTATTTTTTTTTTTATTTTATTTTTCTTTCATTCTTTCTTTCTTTTTTTTTTTTTTTAGATAGATTCTTGCTCTGTCACTCAGACTAGAGTGCAGTGGCATCATCATAGCTCACTGCAACCTCAAACTCCCGGGCTCCAGCAATCCTTCTGCCCCAGACTCCTGAATAGCTGGGATCACAGGTGCACCACCATGCCTGGCTAATTTTTCTATTTTTTGTGGAGACGGGGTCTCACTCTGGCTCAGGTTGGTCTTGAACTCCTGACCTCAAGTGATCCTCCCACCTTGGCCTCCCAAGTGCAAGAGCTGCCACGCCTGGCCTCTTGATCTATTCTTTAAATTATAAATCAATTCATGTGTGTAAGCTTCTTGAGTATCAGAGTACATGGGACACATTCGAGATATTTTATTATTTCACAACATGTAGTATGGCTCTAATAAGTAGTACATGCTTTATTCATATGTAAAGAAAATGAATTTTGTAGTTTTATAATCGTCCAGATTCTGATTCTCTTCCTTCATTTGAAAGTGGCAAAGAGAATTAATGATAGTAAATTTTCTTTCTTCAAAAGGGATTGGATTTAGAATGACAAATAGAATAAATGCAAGGAAATCTGAATATTGTCTGTGTGCTTTAAAAATAAGTGGGAAGAAGCTGTTTATTATTTATAACCTCTATGATCTTATATCATACTCGTTCTGTTTTTATTGAGCTCATAATGACTTCTCCGATATCTTTAAACTAGTATAGAAGTTTTTCTCTAAGATGAAATACAGGCTCAAAAAGAGGATGATCAAATATAGTATTACCATCCAATTTAGAGATGACAAAACTTACTGAGCAAAATTTACTTTCCCAAAAACCATGGTGAAGTGTTAGCAATTGAGGTAAAATGCACTGTCTTCTAGGCATTTCTCTCACATTTCAGTGTTTTCAGACTGAGCATTCTCAGTTTTATTTGAAGTAATCTCTAAAATATGACAGGTAAAGCTTAACAATGATGCAGAATCACAATTTTGCATCTTGGACATCTACCTGTGTTGGGAGTGGGACTGTTGCCTTGTCAAGCATTGCTTCTCATAGAGTCTTTTGTTTTTCATTTGTCTTTGCTTATTCACTAGTTCTTATTAGATGTATAAATTATTATGTTCATGTGTGCGTGTACAATAATCTCTGCATGGAAAGTAATTTTGCTAATTGTATTAGAAGTGAAGAAAAAGAGATCCAATAGCATAATGATTTTTTAAAAAGGAGCAATTTGAATAAATTTGAGTAGAATGTCTTAGAATTATGAGACCATGAATTATCTGAAGGGTGTAATTTGAAAATTTCAGTCATAGTTTGCAGCATGTTAAAGGGAAAACTATGTGCTATTCTGGTATTCTAGAATTTAGGGTTTCATATTCCTTTCGATTGTAAATGATCTTCACCATAACTTAACTTTTGTTGGTTTTCTGGATGTTCTATTTCTCCCCAAAAGATTGCTAGCTTTTTGAGGACAAAGATCATATAGTATTCTCCCCCCTACCCTTCTGCCCTTGGTGCTAAGTTCAAGTTTATAATAGGATGTTTGTTCATCCTTTCTGGCTGAGGAAGTCCTTAGTGATTTCCCAACTGTTTTGGTCTGTCTGCCTTTGAGGCACACAGGAAGATTAAATTTACTGTCTCCTCTTAGTTGGGTGGCTACATAAGATGAAATCCGGCTAATGGGTTGTGAGAGGAAATGGTGTATGTTACTTCCAGGGTAAAGCCTTAATTACCAGTGAGACCCACCAGAGCACTCTTTCCCAATGCTACAGCGACGGTCACCATCCAGGTAGTGACTGTTCTACCAGCATGGAACCTGAAGTGAACATGCAGTGGAGCACAGCCCTTATCGCGGTCAAGATGGATAAGAAATAAATCTTTCTTGCTCTAAAACATGGAGATTTTTGACGTGTCTGTTATCCTAGCATCGCTGACCCATCCTGACTGATAAACTAACTGACTGATTATTTCTGAAGTTTCAGTGGCCCAACTGCTCCAGGAACAAACCAGACATGAGGGGACAACCATATTACTGGTTCACTGTCTCTGGCTAATCAGGCGGCAGGGACACTTGATACCCTTGTCTCCTGATCAAAGATAGAGAGAATGTGGTTCTACCAGCACCAAATGCATCTAGACAGATGTGGAGTTGTGAACACATGGAAAATCTGAATCTGTCTTTGGTGCCTCCAAGACTGTGTGCCTCAGAATACCGGAGTATTTGACCATGAATTTAATGGCATGTGTGATTGGTGATACAAATTCTGATATAGCATTCCATATAGGCATACATTTTAATTCACTCCCCTGGCTCCAGATATGCTTTCCAGGGGCTATTTATGAACTTCATATTTCTCCTCTGTGCATTTGAAAAATACCAGCTCTAACTTCATTCTGTGCTCTCACATCCTGCAGAATGACTACATTTTCAAAGAAAGAAAGAATCAGTTTTCCAGCAGCATATTATGATGCTGAGTATCTTGGTCGCATCCTCTCTTAGCCATTTCTTCTGATATGTTTAACATTCACACTTCGCAATGCCTTCACCTCTTCAGTTACTCTCAGCTTGGTACCAGGGTATCTTTAGGGCTCTGTGTAAGCCCAAGGATTTCCTGATGATTTTGTCTTTTTGGATCAAGGCCACACGGTAGGGGCACTGTAGGAGATTCCCCATGTGGTGATAAGCTTGTGTAAGTCTAAAAGGGCTTTTCTGAAGACATTCCTAGGAGTTCCCTGTTGAATAAAAACATGTTGGTGAAATATAAGCAACTCCAGAGGGAAGACATGCAACACAAACATCTAAAAATTGCCCAGGAGAGAAGGGAACATGCCATTTTTCACATTCCTATTATCAGTTGTCATTTTTCTTGGTTAAAGTCAAGGAAATCTGGGGCCACCTGAGAAAAACTATATGTTGACTGCTTGACAGATATTCTTTTTTGCTGTTGCATTCATTCCATACTTTATTGAGAAACAAAAAAATATTTGCAGCATGGTTAGGCCCTATGGAGAACACATGTGAGTTAGAAATTGTTTTAATATTGCAGCACTTACGATTCATTCATTCATTCAAGTATTTCTTAATTTATCCATTAAAGAAATAAATATGGAGAAAAACACATGACATATGAGAGAAACCATGAAAATCCAAAATTTATAATAATAATAATAATTATGAACGCTAACATTTATTAGGTACTTTTTGTGAAAGATAACTCTTCAAAATATCTTATAAGAATTAGTTCAGTGGATTTTCAATGCCTCAGTTTCCTCTTCATTTCAGAAAACAGGTATGTAATGCCAAAAAGGTTTTGTCAATTGCCAACATCAACACAGCTGGTCAGTGGTAGAATCATGAGGCGGACCCAGACTATTTACACCCAAACTTGTGATCAGACCATTTGGATCCCAAACCTCTACACTCTTCTGTTTTCCCTTGTACTCTATAAAGCTTGTCATTGAGAAAATGGTAAGAACCATGTACTTGCTCCATGTTTAGAAAGAGTTGGGGGCTGAGAGGACCTTAGTGAAGGAGGTAGGAATCTGGCTTCCTCCAAACTTTCCACTTTTATATGTGTCTTAGATATTGGCATGTTTTCCCCATAGTTTTTAATCCATAAAACTATAAAGAAGCAGCTAAGATCTTTGGCATAAAGGAATTGGGAGTCTTGCCCCTTTTCTTTGAGTTCATAGTTATTAAAATATGCCCGACGGTCTAGGGTGGCCCTAAGCAGAGCCAGAAGAAGGGACAGGATCTATAAGCTCCCAAGAGATAAAATTGATTGGAGGTATAAAAGCAGTGGGGGTGGGGGAGATTCAAAATTTTTGACATAACGAAGGACAGGGCTAATCACTGGAAAGAAGTTCTGGTTCTAAGGCTTTCTCGATGCTTTCTGACTTTGCTGCTTTGGGATCATGTGGGGAAAAAAATGGATGTGAACTAAATGTGTTGTGTGGTCAAAATGCTGCAGCATTTGAGGCCTGGCAGATTTTCCATAGGCTGTTGGTGGCTGAGATCTGTACTGGTGGCGGCCATGGTACTCACGGTAGCTCTAGAGCCCAGCTTGCAGCATTGTGCCTGCAGCCTGATGCTAGCATCAGCACCAGCGCCTCTCCAGCAAGGAGCTGTCCAGAGGCCTGTGGTGAGGGAATCAGGTCTCCAGGGCAGTGGTCTCTGAGTTATGTTATTGTGTATCCCTGTTGGAAAAAAAAAAACAAACAAAACAAAAAGCTCATGTAGTAAATATTTCTTTATTTACAGATTATAAAGACACCATAGTACTGATAGATTGTGAACAACAGGAACATATTCAAGGTATAGTTTTCAAATGATGGAAGATAAAATAAACACTATTATAAAATGTCTCCCCACATATTGATGGCTTCGTAACTACCAATGGCTATACCCCAAGGCTCACTCTATGCTAAGGTGTAGTTAAAAATCTATACTGCAAATAGTTCTGATTATAGAATCCATTGTTTTTGCCTCATAATGTTCCTGATGAAGAGCTTACACTATCCATAACTATTTCAGCTCTACCATTTTCTTGTTATTTATTTGTGTTTGCGTTATTACCATTAACTTTAACTCATGTATTATTCAATGCAGGAATATTTTAAGCTAGTTTACCTTATTGTGAAGATAATGTCATCAACACTTGACAACACTGCCCACAAATACAAGTAATAAGATGCAAATGAACTGTGACACATAGCATTACTTGGAAAGTGAGGGGAAGAAAGAGGCCACCACTTCTGCTTTGAGAAATTTTTTACTCTTTTCTGAGGATTCCTGTGTATTACATGGGACATGAGCTCTTTTAACACAAGGTTCAATGCAGGTAATTTGTAAATTAAGTGTATAAAGTTGATTTTCTAATTTTAAGGTAAATTTAAACAGAAATTCTATTTTATGTATGTGTGTGCATCTCACTAGATCATCTTACACAGCTCACTTTGGAGACAGCTCCTCATAACCTCCTTTGTCATTTATAAAACTGAAGCAAAGATATTTCATAAAAGGCATTTCTGTTGACATTGTACAGATCACTGGTTTAGATATTCAGGTAACAATTAGCATTACAATAGGTTTTAGAAATTCAAAAGAGGGTGGGATCATTTTTTAGCTAAAGGAATCATGAGTCTGCATAGAGGAGGCAGGATTGGAACAGATCACTGAAAAGTGGAGGGGATGTTGATGGAAATGTAGGTATGCCAGGTGAAGGCAGAGTGAATCAAGCACTGATGGAGAATAAAAGGAAGGAGGTTTTAGCAAACACCATCATGTATTTAATTTGAAATAGTCTGCAGCGCTGGTAGTGATGTCTTTAGAGTTGGTGTTGTGGAGTAATCTCAGGGCTATAGACATTGATTTAGAAATTATCTTCATGAGGATATTTTCTGAAGTCATGGAAGTAATTAGTCAAGAGAGAAGTGAGGATGTAAGGACTGCTTTTATGCATGATGAATATACTGAATACCCCTTAGAAAGCTTTTCTTTTTATTTACTCTTTGGGTTTCCTTCTCTTTCTGAAAAGTTGAGGTTGCTGGAAGAGTGATTACAATATTTGTGAGCCTTTGGAACAAAATAAATGTTGTCAAAATTCGAATGTTGGATGTAGACACCCACAGAAATTCCCCCCTCTCATTGGAAGGGATGAGCTGGTTATGTGGGTGATAGAGCTAGAACCAGACTGGAACTTGAATTGGAGAGGGTGGGTTAGGACCCCTCATCAGTGATGAATAATTAAAGCTATGCAATAATGAAAGGAATGGCTTATGCATTAATATTGAAGTACAAGATCAAGAGGGCATGCCTTGAAGCATTAAGGAAGTAATTTAAAAAATTAAACCAAGTTCTACTTAATTGACAAATCAAATACTGGCAGCATTCCAACTTTAGTTAGAGCAATAATAGATGACAACACAGTGCCTTCCCTAAAGTACTTTATATACTATTTGTAGAGAAAGGAGAGACAGAATCATGTTTTGGTAAAATAACACACAAAGGATGGGATAATTAATTTTCTATGTACTGGTAATATCAATAGTGGCTATAGGTATTTTTGAAATGATTTGCTCTCAATTGTTTTTATTCTCAAACAATGTATTGAGGAGGGATGTGGGCTGAATATTGATGAATTTCATTTTCCATATCAAGTTAAAAATATTTCAGTCATAATTACTTTTCAATATCAATGCACAAGGTATCTTTATTGTTCGGTTTGAATATTTACAGCATTGAAATCACCGTACTTTTTATTTTAATGCTTTTGAAAAATGTTTATTATGAAACTTTACAAACATGGTATAGAAATGACATGTACAGATTATACTCAGAGGAACATCACTATTGCATGGTGGAGTGAGCGCTGAATTTAGAATCAAACTTCTATTTATGTCCATTTCCAGACTTTGAAATAGTAACCTGACATCTTGAAAAAGAATCTTTATTTTCAAAGTAGAGATTCCTAGTATCTGCCCTGATTGCCTCTTAATGTTCTTGAGAAGCTCTATCGAGATCAAGCTATGATACTATGAAAACTAAAAAGGGCTAAACCAACATCAGGCAAGATGTCAGTTTATGTGCATTTTGCCTTATATAGAAACTTATATGCATATTTTTTTCTCTTAAGACCTTTTTTTCCCCCCATTAAACTGAATATTGTTTCTAGCAAGAGAAGCCTTTCAAGTAAGGTTGATTTTATTATTATTCCTTACAAGTTTCGTCTTGATTCATAAACATTTTATGCCAAGAATAATGCTGTTTTAAAGACAATAAGTGCCTGTTTTTGCCTGGGGCAACTGGAAGCCCTGCAAAAGAAACAGGAGGAATTAAAGGCCCTTAATCATATTTCTCCATTTTTAACTGTTAGTTTTTACACTCTTGAGCCATTTCTCTCCTCTTGCTGGGCCCTACCGGGGCCCATAAATCTTAATTAAAGATGCAATTTTTTTTTCTTATGAAATCGGAGCTGCAAGAAACCTTTCATGTTTTTTATTTTTAAGACTAACTCCGTGTGTCGGCTCATAAAACAAATAAGACTTTTACACTCAAAGGATTCTGAAAGCTGTTATTGCTGCTGTCGTGTGGAGCTGGTTCCATAATTATTATTATTGTTATTTTCTTTTTTTTTTTACACACAACCTTCTGATTTTCTTGTACAGAGCACAATGAAAAAAAATGGGACCTACATGGGGCTGATCTTGGTTTAGAAAACGGAGGTTTGGTTCATAAAACATGAAAGAAGCATGAGTTCAGGATTCCAGCAGGGAAGGGAAAATGCTCTAAATGCAACTGGGTATGCGGCTTCCTGATGCGGTCCCCACCAAGGAACATTTATTTACATGAAATATTCTCTTGACTAGAGTCTGACTGGTAAGACGAGCAAAGTGTCTGCAACTGCAATCCTTACCGCCTTAGACTGGGGGAATGGGCCTGATACCTTTAGACCTCCGGACCTGATATCCCAAGGACAGGCAGCAAAGGGGTTTAATAACAGTTAACAGGTAGCCTCGAAGACCTGACCCTGCTCTAAATGATATTTCTTGAGAAGAAAAATGATTCTGTTAATATTATATAAACATCTAATGAGGCATGAGGCAGTGTCAGGCACTATCCTCAGAGATTACCAGGATACAAGCCACCAGACTTGTTATTAATAAGTGTCAACTTGCCTGTCTTTACCACCCCTTCAAAACTTCAATGATCTCCCATCATCCACAAGATTACTCTAAAACTCCCAAGCCACTTCCAGTCTGGCTTCAACCTGTCATTTGAACCACATCTCCAACTGTTACCATTTTACCCAACCACACCTCTTCTCCTATTCATGCAGAGAAAGCATGGGCAATACTTTTCAAATGAACTTTATTCTTTTGCAACTCTGTGGCTTTGCCTGCACTGAGAGGTGTGGTGGGAAAGAAGCAATTATGTAATGGACTTAGTGTAGGTTTTAAAGTTAGAAATTCCAATTACTAGTTGAGTAACCACAGGCGAGTTATTTGGCTTCTCTGTGTCTCTTTTTCCTCATCTGGAAAATGAAGTTAATGATTACCCTGGTGGTGGTGTGAGGATTATATGAGATGTATGTAATGCAATGCAGCTAGCAGAGCATTCGCAATCAAACAGGTCCTCCCTAAAGTGGATGCTCTTTCTGCTTTAATGGCAACAGCTTCACTCGGATTGAGTTCTTACTCATCTCCTAAAATGCTGTCAAATTAAACCTCATTTGTGACGCCTTTCATAAGATCCACCAGGCACATTAGGGTGAGTTATGATGAATAATTTAGCAATAAATTGCAAGATGGCTGGAAGGAAGGAGAGCCCTAGAATAAGCCAGCCAGCGGAAACCTTCTTCTCCCTCTTCTCCTTGTGGCCAAAGTACATTCTCTGCAGAAGGGGCCTTCAGGTTCTTTGCCTGGTTCTGGTTCCATCTCCTCAGGCAGCTCTCTAGTTTCTTTGAAGGTTTTCTTGTCTCCACCTTCCTCTCTCATGCCGTCTGCCTGCCTCCCTATCCCAAATCTACCCATCTCATCTAGGGCTACTTCCAATGCTCTGGTTGGCTTGTTGACAAGTCTTTCAGTCCTCCGTTCACATCTTGACAAATGACAGGTGTCATTAACCCTTTTACCGTCTTAAATTTTCCACATCATTTTTACCCTTTTCTTGGCTTTTGTATGATTCCATTCTTCAACACCCTTAGACCCCACATTGCAAGGCCCTTTTGTATCATAGACTTACAGTGTTAGAAAGATGATTCTAATATTTCTTTACCCTTCTGTTTGATACATGAAGAATAGGAGGCTCAGAGAGGTGAAAATGCTTTATTGTGTCAACACTTAGAGGCTGATTAAGGCTCTGACCCACACCTCCAAGGTCTTGGCCAGTGCTTTCTACTATAGTACACTGATTCTTTTGATGTTTTTAACCATACGGCACCTTGAAATCTCCAGAAAACTCCCAGCGTTGGGAATTAGAGTGCCAGAATTATGCTCTGTAGCTACACTGGGTCCAGCCCAGAGCTAAAAGAGCTCCTTCGTATACTGCTAAGTCATGGGGTGTGTTTCATCAAACCAACAAGGATGATGCTAAGGGCACCAGTGACCAGGTGGTTGGAAGGAGCTGAATCTTTTGAGACAGGCTGCTCTTGGAGAAATCTGCAGATGAAGCAAGCTGTCTTCTGGAGTAGGGCAGGATTGAGTTCAGAGGAGTGTCTGAAGTACTCAGCAGACAGAACCACTGCACTGAATTTCCTACTCAGTATGATTTTCCAACTCGTCTCTTCTTAGTTTGAGATGGACACTGACTATGGTTTTTTAAGAGATTCATATTCAAGGGGATTATGACAGCGTGGGGCTTTCTTGAAGTAACAAAGGGGTGAAAAAATGAATAAATATTAATTAAGCACTTACACGGGGTCTGGTAATTTTATATGCATATTCTTACATAAATCTTCTCAAAAAAACTTAGTGATATTGTAAGAAATTTTCCTATTTTATAGATGAGGAGACTGAAGCTTAGGAATAATAATTAACTTTCCAAAGGTTACCCAGGAAGCTAGAGCCAGATTCACAGTTTGGCTTGTATGACTTACAGAAAGTCAGGGGTATAAAGGCCTTAGCTGATATTCTATAGAACCAATTCTTAGACTTCAATTTTGTGTTTGCATTGATTTCAACAAGACTCCTGACTCTTGCTTGTATTTCTCTTCTTTTCGTCTTAAAACCAGGTGTTAATTCTGCTTTATTTTCTTACAGAGATGTTGGAAAATCAGGTGAGACAATGAATTTGACAGTGCCTTAAAAATTATATAGTGCTATATAAATACAAATTTCATTACAATGTAAATATTAAATAATTTTTTTTCAAAAAAAAGCTAAGAAATGTACAAATTTCTACTTTGTTTTTCAGAGTTTTTTGGAAGTTAATCAAAACCCAGAAGGTCTCTCATAATATTTTCTGCTCCACTGATAGATTAATAAATAAAACATCATTAACTGTTTTTCAACTATGAATTTAAATGAGATTATGCAATCCAAAAGCTATATTTCTTAGTACTCAAAATAATCTGACCTCTTGATATTCTATGCTTGATAGTTTGTATGAGGCGAATGAAATTCCAATGTAAGTTGCATTGTCATTGACACTTTCATATCCTGCTTGAATCTTTTCCTTCAGACATTGAAAAATAACACTAGTACAATTGGTAATATCAATTCATAAATTGGCCATTTATATAAACAAGGTAAAGTGTTGGTGGTTAGAATACCATAATGTTCTAGATAAAGCTGATTTTTTATTTGTTAAGACAAAGAAATAAACACTACACTCTTAATGCACAGACTTGGAACAATAACTTTCCTTTCTGACTTCTTTTTCCACTTGGATAGTGATTTCTTCTTCAGCATGTACGACCTAAGTGATTCTTAAGCATAGACACACACATAAATGACTACGCATTGTTTTTCCTGAGAATAAAAATATGAAGGGCAATTCAGAAATAAAACTAATTTTCATGGAACCCTTGAAGGAGGTCTCATTAGTGTATAAGCGATTTATGTCTATTGTTTGTTACTCTGTAAGTGTAAAATGGAGTACTTCTCAGAGTACCTTGACTGCATCCATGCTGGGGCTTAGGTGTAGTCAGGTAATGAGAATAGAGATAAGTGACATCACCCTCTCGTGTGTTCATTTGCATGCCTGAGTAGACACAAGGGTTGAAGGATCTCCCGTGAAAAAGTTTAGGGAATGAAAGTTCTGAATACAGCATGGTAGCTGAAGTTGAGACTTGGCCTGACCCAGCTCCTCTGGATAAAGGTGACTGGGTATGTGTACAGGTTGAGAGTGGTATCACTAACAGTCACTACACTGTTGGGTTCATGACTCTTGCTTTGGGATCCACTGCTTCCCAGCCCCCATCTCCAGAAGGACTGTTAAGTAGAAAGAGTGATCCGCTGTCACAGGGATTGCCTCATGGGTTTTTGGCTCAAAGGTGCAGCCAGTCTGTATTAGGTCCAGAGGCACCAGGGTTGGGTACATTCCCATGTCCTCTGGCAGCATCAGCCACCAGAGCCTAATGGAGCTCAGAGAGGCCACTCCGGGGAGCTCCTAGGGCCTCGAGGCTGTGGATGATCTTGATTTGGCGTGGCTGTTTCTTGACATATATAAACCTCTCCAGTGATTCTGAGAACTTGGGGGAGAGGAACTCTGGAAAAGCCTGGGCTTCTAGCCATCCCGATGTAGTTATAACCATCAGCAGTGCCACATTGCATTTGCTGGTTAAGAAAGCTGCTCAGATTACCAGTAAATAATTCAATAAGTCATAAACAGACAGATATGTAAGTAAACACAGATTTATTTCTACAAATCCTTTAAATAAAATTATACACTGGGAACATTTCAAAACCACATCCTCTTAATCTTTTTTAAAAATGCAGCCACATTTATACCATTGGTGCTAATACTGCTTTTATTACCATCTGTCATTATTAACCTGGAGGAAGTAGGGGAACAAGAGAAGTGGCAACACAGACCTTGATTATAAAACTAGGTGAGGAAGGGGAGGGCAGGGAGAGTGAAGCTACGGGTGAGTATGGATACAACCGGCATCAGTATGAGTGTCAGAGTGTGGCTGCTTTTTATTCCCTTCTCAGTATCTCGTACAACTTTATAAAACTTACCCGGGTCTACAAACATAAAAGAAGGACAGATAGAGGAACCCTATTGAAAATTGTGGCAAGGTTGAAGTTGGAAAGTCCGATCAGTTAAATTCCATGGCCATCCTTAGTCCTGGTGAGCCGATGCAGCACCAACAGCTCAGTCAGCTTCTCCCAGTGGGAAGTTTCCATATTACTGGGCTCCCGGGGCACCTAGGACCATTGCCTGCCATGCTGCAGCCATCTATCCACATTCCTTCCAAGAATCATAGATCAAGAGGTAACATAGATTTCAAATTATTTAGGGCATGATGAAAGAAAAACTACCAAATCAATCATACCTAAAATAAAAATTATTCGAAATAAAGGATGCGATAGCGGAAGAATTTCAAGGCACCACTGGAGATAGGTAGGACCTTGTGCTGACGCTGGCTGGAGGATTTCTCCCAGCAAACAATTTCATGGGGTTCATGGTTGAGCTCTTGAAATCTGCATACCAGTTTTTGTCTGTATGGACATATTGGGATTATTATGCTAAGAGCAAACATGTCTTTCATTATATTTTAAAAGAAGTTTGTATTAACCTTTGTAGCTGCTGTAATAAATAACTCCAAAAATCTCTGTGGCTGAAAGATTTCTCACTCATAACCAGCTCAGTTTAGTTGGGGAGTTTGGGAGAGCAGTTTTTTTTTTTTTCTTTTAGGGCTCCGCCTTTCTCCATGAACTCTTTAATGCCCTCCATATGATACTCTGCACCAATTGAGCTAATGAGAAAAGATACAGAGCGTGGAGGATTCTGTAGGACACTTTAAGGCTTGTCCTGAAAGTTGCTTACATCCCTTCTGCCCACATTCCCTTGGGCAGAACTCATCACATAGCCCCATCTAGAGTCAAAAAGTTGAAAGATAGAGTTTTCCTGGTGCCCAGATGTAAAATCAAATATTTTGGGGAACATGCAGAATGATTTCTGCCATAGGTATTGTGACTCTTAAATGGTTAGGAAACATTGCCTTGAGCATTCATTTGTGAAAGGGCATGTTTTGCAGGGTGCCATGATTTGGTCCCTGCTGGGTCACAGGGAAATTGTTAAAATAGAGGGGATGCTAGCATATTTCTCCAAAGCAATCTTGAAAGGTTCTGATTTCTCTAGGAGATCTCTCAGGAGAGATTTGTGGGGCTTAACTCTCCATGTTTCCCCACCACCTTTTATCACTAAACCTCTGGGGGAGAAAAAAAAGAACTGCAAATGGGAAAGAAAGATCCTGGAAAGATTTCAGGTATCCACTAATCTCTGGGAGAAATGAACCACCCTGAGGAGTGTGGAGAGGACATCTTCCACAATCTGTCTCTATATTTTTAGAGAAGAGGGCATGTGTCTAGAATGGTCTGAAACTTAAAAGTGAGAGTTGAACCACACTTCTGACAGCACTGCCTAAAGGAAGTGAGGTGTTGTAACTTGGTTACTTGGCTCTTGGTGTTTGTGTCTGTTTGTTCCATAAAAACTTATGAAAGTGTTGGCTAATGTAGCTAAGATTTGGTCCACTGCTATGGAGGATGTCAAGATCTCCAATCAGATTTGTGATTTTTCCATCAGCCCTTAGGAATGTTTTCTTTGAATGTTGGTAGCATATCCACCCATTCTCTTTACAGTGATCATAGTAAATATGAATTAGCTCCTAAAAGGAGAGGCAGAGAGTAGAGATTTAGGGAACTGAACCAATTTTATCAAATTTCAAATTGGAAAATGAATAAAATGATTATTAGTTTATAAACGGTCATATCTTTTCTAATTTTTTTCATATATAATAGTGAAGAATATTACATAGCTACTGCTTTAAACAGTTTCTAGTCTCAGGATTAATATACATCATTGATTTCAGAACTTTCTTTATCACATACCTTAGCTATAAAAATTGGGATCGTGGATCTCAGATATATGCACATTTATTCACAAACTGTATTTATGTGCAACTGTAATAACATAGGCATTCAACACCTCAAATGGAAAAGATGACATTAATATATATGTGGTTTCTTTCTACAGTCTAGCTAATGGTCTGGCCCACATTCTAGGTCTTTCTTACTTAAAAAGTTTGTTAACATAAACAAGACACTTTAGCAGTCTTTGAGTCAGAGCTTTCTAAGCAATGAGCTGGTTGTCGCCGTACAACTTTGTTCTGCAGGAATTTTTCTACATCTTTAGGGTGCTGGGCACAACACAGTCATGCTGTGGAGATGGCACATTGCCAGATAGGCTCCTTTCAGGTCCTGGAAAGAAACTCTAGCTTTCTCAGAAGGCTTTGTCTTTGACTCAGCTGCTGATGCTTCATCACATCTTTAAGTCTCTGTGATGCAGAGAAAGACTGAAATCAACAATTTCTATTCTACCAAAGGTAATTTAGAGAATCATGCAAACATATTTTCCCCTATTCACCTGAAACGGTGATAGCGTCTGAAGGAAAAAGATGTTAGAGGTTGGAGAGGCCTCCCCTGCCCAAAGAAAAAAACATGGGAACACACAAAATTAGAATAATGAAAATTATGATAATAAGCACTAATATTCCCTGTTATCCCAGCTACTCAAAAGTTTGAGGCCAGCCTGAGCAACATAGCCAGAACCCGTCTCCAAAGAGAGAGAGAGAGGAGGGGAGAGAGAGAGAGAGAGAGAGAGAGAGAGAGAGAGAGAGAGAGAGAGCACGCACACATGTTAAGAGCTAAGCTAACAGTGAATACTCACTATGTATGTGCGCAGAAATAGAAATTGTCTTGTTAAGTACTTTATACACGATATCTATTTCCACCCATACAAAAGCCCAGGTAGTATGTGCTAATTATTATCCCCTTTATACAATGAGTAAACTGGCTCCTGAGATGAAAGACTATGGAAAGGAGTTTTGCTTCTGGAAAATAAAGAACGTTTAAGTGACGTGTCAGTTGTTAGGTGTGCCCCTGTATCAGACGGGTTTCTTGCACTAGGAAAGAAGCTGGACTTATGTACCTTTTTGATCATTTTTAGCACTGTATTTCTATAATGTTTTTGAACATTTACTTTGTGCTTTGCATTCTTCTAGATGCTTACCAAATATACGATCTTGAGCAAGTCACTTACCTCAATGATTCTCAGTTTGACCTTCTTTAAATTGGGGCCATCCTATCTGATTGGCCTACCAGAAATTCTCTTAAGAATCCAAGTTGAGTATGTTTCGAAGATCATCAATGATCATCTATCCGCTTAAAGCATCCTTACCATTATTATTAAAATGTGATACAGGTGGGGCATGGTGGCTCACACCTGTAATCCTAGCACTCTGGGAGTCTAAGCAAGGAAGATTGTTTGAGGCCAGGAGTTCAAGACCAGCCTGAGCAAGAGTGAGACAATGAAGTCTACAAAAAATAGAAAAATTAGCTGGACACGGTGGCATGCACTTGTAGTCAGTCCCAGGAGGATTGCTGGAGCCTAGAAGTTTGAGGTTGTTGTGAGCTATGATGATGCCACTGCACTCTAGCCTGGGCAACTGAGCAAGACCCTGTCTCAAAAAAAAATGTGATATAATTTCTGTGTTTCAGAACTTATTAGTTTATGAAGAAATTTTAGTTATATCATAAAGACATGCTGCAGACAGATAATCCATTTTTACTTTCTCCTATTCGTGAGTCACACAGCCTCAGGTTTGGGACAGGGAAAGGAACCATGAGTTGATGAGAGGAAGCAGTGCTAATTCCTTCACAGAGGTGCTAGAGACTTTAATAATTCCTTGCATTCATAGGACACTTTACTGTCAAAACACTTGTGCATCAGTGATCTCACCTGATTCTCCTGTGGGTTCTAAGATTCAGGATTAGTTTTTCCTTCAGCTGACTGTATTGACCACCCAGACACCTGATTCTGCTGTTGGTACAGTGTGTGGGGACTTTGGTAGCCAACTTGCGTATACCATGTAACTCCCTCAGCTTCGCTTTCATCAGAGTGGTCACCCAGCCTGACTGCCCTCCTTTCCTTCCCTTCGTCAGCATTTACGGATTTAAGGGCATTTCTTCCACCAGGCACTATGCTAGGTGCTGGAAATGAATAATCAACCGGAGTCTTCAGGCTCAAGAATTCAGTTGTATGGAGCAGATAAATAAGAAAAGGGGGAGCTACAATATACTGTGATGGTGAGATGATAGTTGTAAGTGAAGGAGGTTTTGAAGAGGGTCAGGTAGGGGCCTGATTCCAACATAAAGAGGAGGCCAGGAAAGGCTTCCTGGAGGAGGCATGCCTTGGGGTGAGTCAGTCGGGAAGATGTGCAGAGGGACGTGTAAGGAATGCCCTCCAAACTTGCTCCTTAGCAGCTCTTGGTTTGACTAAAGGGCAAAAAAAAAAAAAGAAAGAAAAAAGGAAGAGTGTCGTGCTCTTGAGTTAGAATGTTCCTGACCTCAGGATGAGGGCTTATTTAGGGTTTTGGCTTGCAAAGCTAAACTGTAGATCCTGTGAATTCTCAGAGACTGTCCCCTTGAGCTTTTTGGACCATCCTTTCCTTTTGGTCGGCCCTGGGGTGCTGATGGAGCCACTGGCCCTCCCTGCATCACTGGCTTTGCTAGTGATTAAGGGCATTTTTGTCTCAGTGCCTAAGTACGGGGGCAAACTGCCCAGCTCCAATGAATCCATGGACTGAAAATTGTCTTCCCAGCAGGCACTGCCAAGCAGCCTCCAGCCAACACTACAGGCAACAGAGAAAAGATCCATTGAGCTCGGCAGGAGGCTCCGTCTCAGCTGACTCAGCGCCCTGGAAGCACTTCTCCAGTTGTTTATAGCTCTACTTTCCCTCTCTGAGCTCTACTCTGGAACCGCACTCTTTGTGCCAAGATGAGAGCCACTGAGGTTTCAAATGACTGCGTGTTATCAACATCCTGGTGTGCTTCTGACAGACCCATGAAGTAGGCCTGACCCAATAGTCCGTTTTCATTCTCTATTAGTTTAATTCACATTTGGGTTTGGCCCAAGTCATAGAGGGTTTAGTTCAAGAAAAACAGTTTAAAAAGTGGTGAATGAGATTAATCTTGCAAAGATTGTAGAAAATAAAATAATATTTGCATTTGAAACCCAAAGTTTAAGAAACCTGTAAAAGGTCATACAACTAGCTTGTGGAAGAACTAGGCCTAGAACCTAGAAGAAGCTATGACTTTTGGCTAATTCTACTGTTCTACAAATTACTCTGTTTTCCTTATTTTTAAAGAACATTTTTAAAAATAGTATTTCATTCTATTGTAACTGCAACACTATGAAGAAGTTAGGGCACATGGCATTACGATAACTGCATGGAGGGAAATCGAAAAGATGTGCCAAATGTCACCCAGAGATAAGCAGTAAACTTGGGAATAGAATTATTTCTCTCTAGGACTTTTTCTAGTGTGCCACATTGTACAATGTCCTAGTTTCGTAAATCCCAAACTAGGAGATCAGGGTTGAGAGATTGTAAATTGGGACCATTTCTGCCTCTCGTAAGCCATGGGGTGGAGCAGGTGTCTTGTCAGTCTGGTTTCCAGGATGGTCCTCGTCTGTTAAGTATGCAGGTTGTCCTACTGTAGCCTTGCAAACCAGAATACCCACAGGAACCAGGCCTGGGATGCTAACGAGTCATCAGGACAGGCTGGGCCTTCTTTTAGGGGGCAACTGTGACTCAGGATAGCCGATTGCTGCCACTCTAGAATGCTGGTCCACAAGAGAGTACCTTCTGACTATTTAAGAGAAGTTAGAAATGGAGATTTTTGTGTCAGATCTCTTTATTTCTAATTGGTGGTGAAAGGTTCAAATCAAAACAATGTTTGAGCCAAGGAATGAATGCCTGTGGGCTAGAGTGGCTGATAGGTTGTCAGTTTGTAGCATCCGGATGGCAAGATCTACAATCTTGGTGACTGGGAACACTCTATGAGTCTGTTTTTTCTGAGTTGCGTTCCTTTGAGCAACAGAAGAAGATTACTTGATTACGTAAACATACGCTAAGTTTCCACAGAGCTAATCATCATCAAAATACATCTTAAACACCTAGTAAATAACTTTGAAAAAATTTAAGCAATAGGCCTTAAAGACATGTAGAAAGAATAGAAACCTTAAATTATCACCCTTTGTTCTTCTCTTCTTTTGGTTCCAATGAATATTCTTTTGCCTGTAAGATGACATTGCTGCTACATTACTCTGAAATCGTCCTGTGTATGTGTTCTAGTCTCAATTGGCTGATAGAATTTTTAAAGACCAGAAATTATTCTCTATATCTTTTCCTTTTCTCCTTGACCAACATAGTATATGAACATAGTTTGATGTTGATAGTCATCTCTTTCCTTCCTGCCTGCTTCCATCCCTTGGTGACTATGTTCTGAATTATGTGACAGTTCTCTCCATGTGACTGATTTTTTGTCTCTTTTGATGGAGTCCCTCTTTCTCATGCTGCTAAACATATTCTCCTGAGTTATCTTCTTGACTTTCTTTTTTGCTGCCTCGACTATTACTTCCACAAGGATGATATCTGTATCTTCCTCCTTTATCCTACTCCTATAACTACTGCTAAATTTAGCCTAAAGCTGCCTTCTTCCATATTTTAATTCTGAACTAAAAGTGTCTCTGTACAGAGGTACAGAGTGACCTATAAATTAACTGGATGTGAAACACACTATAACCTACTTTTGGTACTAATTACCAAATTTCTGCCAAAGGCGACCAACTCTTCGAATCATGTTCAAATAAGGCAGACGCCCAGCTGTAACCAATCCAATTGTCTCTGTACCTCACTTCTGTTTTCTGTAAGTCACTTTCCTTTTTTTGTCCTTAAATCCTCTCTGACCACATGACAGCACCAGAGTTGCTTTGAATCTACTCTGGTTCAGGGGGCTTCCCAATGAGCGGATCGTTCTTTGTTCAATTAAACTCTGTTAAATTTAACGTGTATGAAGTTTTTCTTTTAACACTACCTTCATGCCCTTCAGAAAAAACATCATTTTACTGGGGTAATCAGCACCGTATCCTGCCTTCGGTACTTCAACTACCTATACGACTATGGAGAGGAGAGCGCAGGTGTGAGAGAGATTATTCAGGGGAGATGTACAGAGTTTGGTACCTGACGTGATTGTGAAGAGTAAGGCAGAAGAAGGAGGCAAAAATAATTCTAAGTTTCAAGTCTAGGTGACTTTGGCACATGGTAATACCAGCAATAGAAATGAATAACACATCAAACTGGGGTCAGGAAGGGCTGGTGAGTTTAAATTTAAATTATTTATTTTAAAAAAAACTAAAAATACTTTGAAACCTAGATTAATTTGGAAGCTGAGCTAGGCTTGAGGTTTCCATTTGAGCTACTGTGAATTATTTTACATGATCTCTCTGGTACTCTTTGGTGTTATGTTTTTAGCATCATCTTCTTGGTCAGGAGCAAAATGATCATGTTTTACCTGTCCTTTTTAATAAGAGGAATTTTTTCATGTTCTGATCCTAATCTGTTTGCAGTCTACGGTCCCAGTGGATTCAATCCATCTGTGTCCAGCTCCTCCACCCTCTCTCCAAATGAAAGGTTATGGAAATGTGCAACATTCAAAACAGGTAAATGAGAAGACCCTTTGCTGAAGTTGAGATGGGGATCATCATGGTCTCCAAGTCTCAAAGGCCCTCAAGGGACATCTGTGTGACTGTGCAGTGGGTTACTGTTGTGACTATCTAAAGAATAGGGCAAAAGTTCTCAATTCTGGGGGTCTCTTCGTGCCTTTTATGCCTCGGGAATTTTTTTCATGGAGGGCCTAGGCCAAAAGAAACACTTAAGCATTTTGTTTATTAAGTAAACAAGTATTAAGTATCTTACATATTGAAATCCAAACAATTTAATAAGTGTTTGCCCTAACAACTTGGAAGGCATTTGAAAAAATAATATATATGAAGAAAAATAATATTTTAATTTCATTCTTAAATAAGCACAATTAATTTCTAAAGAGTGTGTGCTCACTGGGCACCCTGCAAATTCTTAAGCCTTAGAATCAGACTGGACACTGTCATCTACGTTTCTTGTTTCACATTGACTTTTGGGCTATACTCTTCTTTTAATTTCAAAATATTAAGGGGATACAAATGTTTTGGATACGTAGCTTGAGTCAGGGCTATAAATGTGCCCATCACCCGAAGAGTGTTCATTGTATCTGTTAGGTGGGGTTTTGCCCCTCCTATCCTCTCCCCCCCCCGCTTGATTTCCAATGATTTTTACTCCCCCCCCCAACTGTGCATTTGTGTGCCCATTGGTTAGTTCCAATTTTTTAAGAGACATACTCCCTTTGAATTACAGGAAAAGATGAAAAACAAGCTTCATAAAGATGCAATGTCATCCAAAGAAATGTAATACAATCTAATTTTGAGACTGTCACCTACCTCAAGTTAGTAGTTTGTGTGGTATCTGACAGATGTCAACTATTACTGTTTTCATTGAAAATTTAATCTGACAGCAACCTTGTGAGCTCACTGTAGCACTTTGAGGCATCTCTGCAAATACAGTTAGGAAACCATGGGAACAGGGCAAGGAATCAACTCTCTGACTCATAGTGCTGGCTCAGTTAACTAGCTTTGTGACACTGGGTAAGCCATTTAAGCACACTCTACCACAGTTTCCTTATCACGGTGGAGGATGTCTGAATTTGTTAATCCCTTGTGGTTCCTTCCAGCTTTCAATGCCTGTGATTAGAGGAGTTCTGATTCTATCAGTGCTGCTAAAGAGGCTTGGAAAGAATTTGCTACCTTAAATAGCAAATAGTCATTTTTCTGGGTCTTTATTTTGAAACTGAGGATAAAACTGGTCTTGAATTCAGACTACTCTCCCCTGCCAGCCACCCCAACCTTTGTTAGTTCTGCAAGCTCAGAATTCCTTCTGAAGAACTATGTAAGGAATTCCATGCATGCTTAGTATCAGGCCTGGGACAGAGAGAGTAAAAATAAGTTTGTATGTTCTGATGCTTTGAAAAGAGTGAAATATCTCTCTGTACACAGACTTGCTTTATACTACATCAGGAAACACTCTTAAAACTCTTTTTTTTTTCCTTTTTGGGGCTACTAGTTTGGGCTAGATTGAAAAGGTGAAATCTTTTCAGTCAATATGTATAAAACTATGCAGAGCTTATATAGAATGAAGACTGACTTGTTCATTTATTTTGAACAGAAAAGAATGAATGAATGTTCTTTGGAATTTGGAGCAGGCCAAATGAAAAGAAGCCATAGGAAACAATTTCCTATTCACTATCCAAGTGGTAAATATAGAGAATTAGTTTTTCACTGGTGGTTTTCATTGAACAGAAATTCCCAGTTATTTATAAATCATCACTTTTTTTTGTTTTATATTTGCATTGTGAGGTTTTCCTTTAACAGTGTTTTCTTGTTCTTAGATTATCAAGCTATTCAATTATATTTTCTTTTAATATCTTTATAGTTTTAGATTTCACAGGTGGGCATTTAATTCATCTGTGGTCTGTCATTGAATGTGGTGTTAGAGACCTAGTTATTGCTACATATATGGTGAGCTAGGTTTCCCTCAACCATCTACGAAACAACCCTCCCTTTCCTCATTGTTTGTGGTACCCTCCTTACGGCATAGTAAGTCTTCATGTATGCAGTAATCTGTCTCTTGGCTCTCTATTCACAGGTTTGTCTGGTCTTCAAGCTAAGTGCACTGTTTTCTTATTTGACTCTGTAGTATGTGTTAGTATATGATAGGACAAATCCCTTGCCTTTTGTTTTCTTTGAAAGGTTGATTCAGTCATTCCTGGACTTAGGGGTTATCGCAGACTGTTTTGTGCTGCTGTAACAGAAGACCTGAGACTGAGTATTTTGCAATAAAAAGAAATGTATTGGCTTATGGTTCTAGAGGCTGGGAAGTCTAAGATTGAGGGGCTGGCATCTTGCCAGGGTCTTTATGCTGTGTCACCCTGTGACAGAAGGCAGAAGGGCAAGAGAGGGCAATAGAGAAAGAGAGAGAGGCAGAGAGACACAGAGAGGGAGACAGAGAGAGAGAGAGATATAAAAGGGGGCAAAACTTCCCCTTTTATAATGAACCCACTCCAGAGTTAATAGCATTAATTCATTCACTCCTCCCTCATGGCTTAATCATCTCTCATTAGGCCCTGCCTTGCAACACTGTTGCATGGGGGGTTAAGTTTCTAGCATATGCTTTGTGGGGGACACATCCAAACCATAGCAGCGTGCAACACAGAGCATTGGGGAAGTAAGGCGTGGTGTAAGGACACTGTCTGGTGAAGTCAAAGCAATAAATTAGATGTAAACAATGTGTCATGAATGGATTTTATAAATACTGTGAGGAAAAAAACAAGAAACAGACTAGGTATATAATGTAATAACTTTCATAAAAATTTTTAAATATATGCATTTATATATAAAATAGACCTAATTTTAAGAACACATAAAAACGAAAAAAGAAGAAAGTCTAATTTAAACACATTAGAATAGTGAGGATAGTAATGATTGTGGGTTTTTACAATAGAATAGAAAAACATAGTACAAGAAATGTATAAAATAGAAAGGAATTTATAATACAGCAAGCCAAATTTGAGATAAAAGTGTAATAATAACTTTTGAAAATACAATCAGCCATAAATTGCCAAAAATTTTCTAACTTTCAGATTGGTGTTGGGGGAAAATCCAGTTCTTTCTATAGCATCCTTTTCTGGTGGATGATGAACAAAGCTGGGGGCAGAGGTGGGCTTCGTTTTATAAGTCAGTTCCAGCAAACCAACACATCAGGGATTAAAAGTTAGAAATTCTCAGCAGGAGGGGCCAGAATCATTTGATCTTGTCTTTTATGAATTATTGATATAATCTGGGACCAGCTGGTAGTGAAATCTGCCCCAGAAATCTCCTTGACTCTGGTAGGCTCTAAATATAAACACACACGTATCCCTGCCTGAGTCACTCAGCAATCCACCCTGCTTCAAAGAAAAGAGCACTTTGTCCAGGAGCACAGTGCCCTGACCAAGAGCTAAAAGCGTCCTCTTTTCTAATTGTCAATTATCTCTACGCTCCAAGATAAACATTTCCCTTTTAACATCAGACTGGCCTGGAAGGTTCTTTTAGAGCAGGACCATTTGAAGGGCTGGAGAAGGGTGGGGGGCGGGGGGAGTAGGGAAGGTCAGAGAAAGCAAAGAGACAGAGTTTAAAACCAAGACACACAGTCTGCCTCTTCTCATACGTCTCAAATATAATCCTAATTAGAGAATGTCTATG
Organism: Avahi laniger; assembly: GCA_963575035.1. Classification (NCBI taxonomy): domain Eukaryota; kingdom Metazoa; phylum Chordata; class Mammalia; order Primates; family Indriidae; genus Avahi; species Avahi laniger. Next base: position 29,988 of record CAUYSK010000350.1, on the reverse strand, counting down.
CAGTAGCCTGAGCCTCTGAGAAAGGAACAGGTAGGGAGGTAGGTGGCATGAAGGAGTCTGTTTCTATTTTCAAGAACTGCTATTGAGATGGGAAGGTTCTAAGAGTATTTTTTTTTTCTCTAAAAAGCTCCACTTATTTGTTGGAGAACTGGAAGCATTTCATGCATATATACATCAGACGCTCTTCAACTTACCATGAGACTATGTCCTGATAAACACATCATAAAGTTGAAGAATTGTAATTTGAACCACCCTAACTCAGGGACCATTTGTATATATGTGTGTATATGTATATATACACATATACATATATATGCATATGGATACATTGTGTATGTGTATCTGCACACATATATGTATACTTTTAAAAGATAGTTTTCTATTTCTTGCCATGAGAACAAAGCTTAGCTCAGAAACTTTCCAAACAAAGACCTATTTTCTCTAGTTCATTTATATAATTGATAGGACTGAAATTGATGGCCAGGCCAGAGATAATTTAATTCAGTACCTCCCCAAACCTGTGTTTCCATAATTCAAAATAAGAGGAAAAGAGGATCCAGTAAGAAAGAACAGGGATGTTTATTTCTGTGTAACAAATAAGTAAGGCTAATACTGAAGGATTTTTTCCTGCAGTTAATCCTCCAGGGGGCATCGGCTTTGGAGAATAAAATAAGGTCACTCAAATTACTTTTGCCCATGCTCCCTCCCTTTCATTTTCTCCTCTGAGTGACCCTTTCCTCTCTCTTTTCTACCCTCCCTTACATCTCCCTTTGCCTGGCATACTTAAAATCCAGAAATCCATGTGCTAATTAGTGTGGTTATGATTTGCAACCTGTCCAACGATGCCAGGAAGTGAGACGCAACCTTTTCAAGTTTAGTAGCAACCATCTAACTCGAGTCAAAACAGAGAGATGTGTTCAGTTAATTTGAGGCGGGGTGGTGGTTGGGATTTGTATATTCAAAGTTCAATGATGACAGGTCACATTCAAGGGGGACATTCTCTGTGCTAAAACGCACCAATAAAGTCAGAAGATTTCTAGGCCAAGCCAAGGGAAGAGAGATTGTTTTTGTGGAATGTGGGAGCCCAAGAGACTCAGGAAACCTGTTTTCAATCAGACACCAAGATTATTTCTATGTCTTTTCAGTTCTAGTAATGAGACTTTTTAAAAGGGTTTGGGAGAGTAGTGAATACTCGGTTATCCAATTATTAGCCTAGGTAGACTGTTAGTTTTAGGATGATGTTTTGTTGGTAAAGGAAGAAAGAAAATATGTGGATTTTTTGTCCTGGGAACCACTGGGTGAATTTTGTCCCTTGTGCTTGTCTTTTTGGCCTAACCTTTTGCCTACCTACTAGCATTCCACGTGACCCTTTGGAGTCTGGACTGTTGTTTTACCCAACAGGTGGGTGTAAATGAGGGGAAAGTTCTGCTTATTCTGGCTGGTGAAGAGGGAAGAACAGATTTGTGTGTCTGGCAAGGACTCATTCTAGGGTTAACACCCAAAGACAATGGCTCTTCAAGAATCAGAATCTTTCCCTTAAAACTCCAGTAACCATTAAGTTTCTGGGCTGGCACAGAGAAATTGACCAGGACTGATGGTTCTTAATGAGAGTCTTCATTTGATGAATGCCTGAACTATGGTTATTCACTAGAGAGCAGTGTTTGCAAATATTTTCTGTATAATATATTTCTGAACAGTCCATATATTATCAATAAAGAGGTAGTCCAGCTTTCTTAATATCAGCTCTGAATATTAGCTTAACTGTTGAGCCTCTCTGAGCCTCAGTGGTATAATGATCTCTACAATGTAGAAATGTCACAAAGATTAAATAAGATACTGTGTGTAGCACAGGTAGCACAGAGTAGGTCCTTAATTACCATCCCTTTAACATCTTCTTATCCATAGTCTGAAAGTTTTCTAAAGAGATAGGCCATATTTTAAGAGACTTTTATCCCCAATTTATAATAAAACATCTGGTCCATAGAAGGGGCTCAAGAAATGTTTTGGATTACTGAAAGCATTTGCCATATAATCCTGCAGACTTTGAGTTCAAATTTTTCCATGGGCTTTGAATCTCTTGCATGCCTCATTCAGTTTTCATGCTTTCTGTTGTAATAATCAGGTGGACATCCAACTCCCTTTTCTTCTTCATGTACTTTGGTTCTAGTCATGCTTTCTGTTAAGCTAACAGCCAAGCTCTGGACTGGTCTTGATTTATGCCTTTACTAATCCACCCTGGTTCTAACAGTTCACAATGACCACATATTCTGGTGTTGACTTAATAGGGAAACCTGCCAATGTGATTGATGTTGATATAATAACAACAGAAGACTAAAAAATGTCTTCACTTTTTCTCCATTTTAAAAGTAGCCTTCTGGAGGTGGCTCACTGGTTGATCATGCTGTGATATTATTGTTGGGAGATCCAGCTCATGCCAGTCAGGACTGGAAGTGTTTGAGCGGGGCAAGACTTCATTTTTAATGATTCTCTTTCCCTGTCCACCAACACACACACACACACACACACATGTACACACATACACATACATTCATACGTACACACATGCACACACACATACAGTAGACCTTTGCTCCTAATTACGGCATAGTTTTCATCTGGTGGAACAAGAATACCAGCCAAGTGAGTAATATTCTGATTTATTGAATAAACATTTTCCATGTGAGAAGCACAGAGAAAAATGAAACCATTGCCTGTTAGAGCTGGAAAAGTCTAGTGTTTCCAAGACACTGGACTGCAGTTCTGAGCTGGGCTGGCTGCCGCAGGATCACCTGGGGAGCTTTATAAAGAAACTAGCTTCCAGGTCCACCCTGGGATGTTTTCAGCCAAAGCTCTCTTAATGATGCTTGGGTTTGATCAATTTAGACAACCACTGTTTTTTTCCAATTCCTTACTTTTACAGCAGAGAACATGAAAGCCCAGGAAGAAGTGACCTGTCCAAATTTCTTCAATGGCAAGAGGAAGAGCTGAGAGGAAGGGAAAGAATGAATATTTAGTGAATGTGAGAATTTGATGGATGCAGTATTAGATGCTGTACACATTTGGTTTTTTTTTAACTCTTTACCATGGCCTTGAGAGAGAGGCATTAGCCTCTCCATTTACACAAGAGGGAACTTAGGCTCAGAGCTGCTAAGTAATTTTCCCAAGTTCACACAGCTAGAAAGGAGGATTAATAGCCCATTAATTTAGGTCTGTCTTACTCTAAAGCCTCCCAGTTAGGATCTCGTCTCCTGAATCCTAGTCCATGATAATACAGTAGGAATGTACTTATTTCAAGATAACTGAACTGCTCAAACTCAATAGATTATTACTATATTGACATACTAGTCTTTAGTTCCTGAGCCTGAGTTCTGTTCTGTTCAGAATCTGTGCTGGTTTTATTTGATTCCATGATTTAATGTTCCGAACCTTCCGTCTTTGCGTTGACAGCACCACCTCAGCCCCCTGCAACTAACTTCACTTCAAAATGTCTCTACAAATAATTATTGAGAAAATGCTGTGTGTAAGATGCTGCGTTAGGAATTAGAGGTGAACACGAAGGACAAAGTTACAGAGACTACAGTCTTGAAAGGTCTATGAGAAAAGAAGCTATGCAAATAAAATGTGATCAGAGTTATGCTAGGTGAAGTGGAAGGTGCTTTGAGAATATATAGCAGGAAAACTTAGCCCAGAGGAAAGCCCTCCTGGAGCTGACAGCTAGAAGATAAACAGGAGTTAGCTAGGTGATATGTGGTGGAGCAGGGACGTGGGGTGGTGGGGGAGAGTTTTCACAAGAGGAAACAGCATTTGTGAATTCCAGGAGTCTAGACATTGTATGAAGAGTTTGCATTTGACCAATTCAAGAAACTGAAAACAGCTTATTATTTTTGGAAAGAGAGAGGGAGGTAGGCTACATGTTAGGAGGTAGGAAGCCTCCAGATGGAGAAAAGCCATGAAAACCCCATTAAAGTCTTTGGATTTTATCCGAAAGCTAAGCCACTGAACTTTCCCAATCCTTTAAAAATGATCTGAGGATTAAAACCAGGGTGTAATATAAACAGGTTTATAGTTTAGAGGATACGTTGATGGCCGTGTTAGTGATGGATAGAGGTACATTGAGCTCGCAGGCAGGGATGCCAGGTAGGAGGCTATTTCATTTGGAGACCGAAGCCGTGTTATTCACCCTTGTAGAGTCAGCACCTAGTGCACTGCCAGGTACCTAATACCAAGGAAATGGTGCTTGAATGAGCGGATGTGGAAATAAACATTCATTGGGATAAACCGTCTCCCAAATATTTCTTGCTCATCCTGGCTTATTAGCTCGGTTCAATCGTTTCCCTCTCCCCAGGGATGCATATGTTTTTTCTGATCTATCTGATTAAATACTTACCACACTTGTTGGTTCAGTTTAAGATTAGCTACTTCTTGAAGGCTTCCTTCACTATTCCCACTCACTCCTGATAGAGCTTAGAGTCTGCTTAAAGCTTTATGACATTCTACAATGCCTGATATTGTTTCATGTGGATGAATCTTCAGGTACTTCTTAATTTAGTTTAGTACTTTTTATCATAGATTAAGTCGACAAATGTTATTTATCTATGTATCTTTAAGACTAGGAGGCTGGGATGAGCTAGCCTCTTTCACATACAGTTGTGAAAGGATACAATTCCTTCCTGAAAAAGAAATATTGAGATATATATGTCAATTACCTTAAAATACTTACACCATGTGACTCAAATTTTTCTACCAGGAATCTATGCAAAGTAAATCAGCAGAAAGGGTGATAAAAAATTTGTGGTCAAATATGTTTATCTCTGCCTTTTGTGATTTTTTCAGACCTTAGAGGCAATCTAATTATTTAAACATGGGGGGCAGAGGATAAATAAATCATGCTTTATTCATACGTGAAATATAATGTAGAAATATGATTTTTGGGAAAAATTAACAAGAAATGACAACTGAAACAGTGAAGTTATAAGTTGGTAATACGGACTTTTTCCCTATATATTCTATTTTTTTCCACAATGATAATATAGTTAACCTATCAATAGAAATATTGTGTCAAAACACACCGATTTTCTGTTCTTTCCTACTGCAAATTGCCTAAGTTGGCAACTAGGGCGTCCATTCACCATTGAGAGAACTAGCTCCTCGCACACCTTCTTGACAGCCACTGCAGAAAAAAGAAGCAAGCTTTCAAGCTGGGCCCTTTGAAAGGAGGGGAGATGGCTTCCTCTTCCTCTCCCCTTCTCCAGGCCAGCATTTGAAGGGCCGCCATCCTCACATTCGCCTGAGCCAAGTCTGCAATCCACCTGTCCAAGCACTGGGCTGCTCACTTCTGATTTACCTCCTCTAGATGTTGTGAGAAGTGGAACAGTGGCAGGCTGTGGCTGTGGTGCTGGATGACACAGCAGCCTGCGGGGAGCTCCAACAGGGTTCCAGAGCCCAGGTTTGTCATACAGTCCGTGTCTCCCGTCCCAGCAATTGCTTAGGCTCTAAAAGCAATTAGCTCAGGTCAGACACACCTCCTCTCTTCCTCTCTGGAGAATTATATTAGGCCTGGTTCTTGTCCTGTGTGAATGCATTGGGACATTCCCACAAAGCCCTACCCAGTGACGGCCTGGCCTACTTTGGTGGGAGTCAAGTGCTAGGAGAGTTGTTATCACATCCCATAAATGTCTGGGATGGAATGGCCTGCAGTGCAAAGTATATTAGGGCTATCTCTTGAGTGAGAAAATATTGTTTGATGTAAAACAGTAGCAGCAGCCGCCAGGTGGCAGGAACCTCTGTCAGGAACAAATTTCTCATTTCTATGGAAGACAATGACCAATTCTTCATAGGCTTTCTGGACACGTTATTAAGAGCCGAGATATTTGCATTTGTGTCTCCCATGTGCCACATCGTATAGGTCCCGAGTGTATTATATTCGGACTGGCCCCCTGTAACAAATACAGGCAGCACATCATGCAGAGCTTGTACAGTGTGCTGGACTGGGTTTTAAGATCTGTGTATGTGTTATTCCCTTTAAATCTCACAACAGCCCTATGTGGTAGGTACTATCATAATCGTCACCCCATTTTGCAGATGAAAAACACTAAACCACAGAGGGGTGGACTGCCCAAGGTCAGATGGGTTGTAATTAAAGAGCAAGGACTCAAGTTGTGGCAATCTGTCCCAGGCCCCCACACTAACCAACATACTAGATTAAATTAACACATGCAAAATGCTTAGAGCAATATCTGGTGCACTGAAAGTACAAAATAAGTATTGGCTACTATCAGCTCTTTTTAGTAATTCAGGACACTCACTAATTTTATATTTTAACTTGATATGACCATGGATGTGATTCTACTTGCTGAGAGGAATGGAAAAAAAGCCTATCAATCCAGAAATGAGTGCACATTAAACATCCTTGGGCTGGACGCATAGGAGCTATATAATGGAAGCTGAAGTTGACATAGTTTTGGACTTCTCGGACAATAGACATGTGAGATATGTTCAGGTGAGGTCACCGTCCTTGACTCCACATTTTAGTGGACCTTCAGAAGTTCTTTGTTTTCTTCTTGAACCCAGTAGGTTATAGACAGGAGAGGACAAATGAAAAATATCTATAATTAGGCTTTGGGGCACTTAGTCTTCTTATACCCACACATACTTAATTCTTAGGCTATACATTTTTTAGCCTGTATTTTTATGAGATTATCTTTCTTTTAACAACCTCCTTGATATTAATTTAACCAAATTCCATTGGAATAAATACATTGGGTCTGGGGTGGGAATGGGAGAGAAGCATGCAGGACAATACTCATTCCCCCCACACTGATACCTGCTAGGGAATAATCAAATTGAAGTTTATGATTTATAGGGAACACAGGTATGCATATACATACATAACTTAACAATATGGGGCAGCCTATTGATTTACATGCCATGAGTATGAGTAATTATAAGTGTTTCTGGAGTCCTATGGAGTGGCTACTTGATATGCCACAGATATCATTCATTGAGAAGTATTTTTCCTTGGTGGAAGTAGTGAATTTAGAGTACATAATAAAATGATTTATTAACAAGCAAAGTCACCTGGAAAACGATTTTAGCCCATCCTTGAAGAAGGATAATGTATTGCTTAGGAAAGTTCACAGTAACGGAATCTTAAAATCTTGGTGACTTACAACAACAAATGTTTGGTTCTCACTCACTCTACATAGCTAAAGGTTTTTCTCAGTCTCCTGCTCGCTTTGGGATGGAGGCTGATAGTGCAATCACTATCTGGAGTGCAAACATGCAGTACCACCAGAGAGAAAGGAAAACCTTTGAAGGGTCTAAAACTGGCTGCTCTGTAAGAGACACAGACCACTTACACTCAAACGTCATTGGCCAGATACGCATGATCCTAAAAAGTGCAATCCTCTCTTGTACTGGGATAGTAGAGAAGTGGAACTATTTGGTGACTAACAGAACGATTAACTACCACAGATGGGCAGCATCTAGGTAAGAGGTGATGAAAGGCGAGGTGGGAGCACCTAAGCTCTATTGAGAGAGTCCATGAGAAAATTCAACTTACCTTGAAATAAAATGAGCTGCAGTTGCGAAGCTGTGTGGGGCTAGACTGGGAGAGTCTTAAATAGCAGGCTAAGGAGTTTTGCCTTTCACACATCTCCCAATGATTTCCAAGTTTCCTTTTGCCAACACAGACAATTTTAAAGCAAATTTATATAGAGCTCAATATGTGTTAATAAAATAGAGGAAAAGAATGATCATCTCTCATAGAAGAGGGGATGAAAGAGTCTTGAAAGCCCCAATTGGCCTCCTACTCCTTCTCTCTTTGGGACTTCCATGGCTTTTTGCAACACAGATTAAAAACTACACCTCTAGGATCTTAAAACACTATCCATCACATTTAAGTATTGAGAAAATGAGAAGTCCTCAGCCAAAGCCACAGTTGGCAATTATAGATTAATTAAAAAGATAGATTAGAATGAGGGAGAAACCAAGAATAAAGAGTGCAATAAAGAGGCATAAAATAATAAGATCTCTGAATCTGGGTGTTGACAGGGTAGATGTGTCTCAAAGAAATATTTGACAAACTGGTGACTGATGGGACTCGAGGGTTCATGGAAAGGGCATAGTCAAAGAAGACAATGTGCACGAGGCTTGTGAATTGGGGAAATGATGGAGAAATGAATGTTAATGTCAAGATCAACAGGAAGAGTTTCATGGATTTAGCCAACAAGTGCTTATTTAGTGGCTCTTTTATGATATCAAATGTTTTGGATAAAATATAAATTAATATTAAATACATTAGTTTTAGATGGCAGAAGATTATCCTCACATGCTTGACACACAGTTGGAAATATGACACTGCCGCTAAGGAGAACCCGGTGCTGAAGACATGAAGTGTGGTGCATTGGATTGATAATTATAAGCATAGGCTCACCTACACCTGATTCACAAAAAGATGCAACAAATGGAGGGAATCTCATTTTTAGTGTCTCTGAGCCAGACGTTAATCTCTATAAAGCTTGGTATTAATGACAAAGATGAAGATTTGTCAAACTTAACAAACTCACCAAATGTAGGTATACTGAAAAACTTAATTTTTCCTCTGGTGGCTTGGATGGCAAGTTCATCTTTATGGCCCTGAATAAGTAATTTAGAATCCAGGAAGCCTAATGTTCCCTCCTACTTGAGGCCCAAGATCATTCTCTACATTGGAGTAAAAGGTCCTAGTTTGAAGCTTGAAGCACAGGAGTTAGTCCTCATTATACACAGTCAACATAGCCCTAGGACTTGCAAGGGGTAATAGATTAGAAATCAGTAAGAGAAAAGAATCCATTCACATATTCCCAGGAATTAAATTATCAAAGATCCTCATGAGATTGAACCTTCCCCTCTGAGACTGAGACTCTGCTCCTTCTGCCTGAGCAGCTTCTCAGCTGGGCCCAGGGGTATAGGTTTCTTGGGCCCCTAGTGTCCTGGTCCCATGAAGATGAAGAGAGGAGGGACAGTAGCCCAATTTCCCCAGGGGTCCCTCCCATTTAGAATTTCTGACTCTTTGGATTCTGGCCCAAGAACTTTTACTAACCCACCCAAGATCAGGAATTGATCGATCTGTTGATACATGTCCTGAGTATGTGATATGGAGAGCCCAGGGCTCTCTCCACATGGCTCTATCATCTCATAGTACGAGTGGTAGGGCTAGAGATTAAATAGCTCCATTAACATTATAAAAGATGATACACCAATAAATAAATATCAAATAAGTCATCCAAGGCAATATTGAATAGCCAGTGACTACCTATGGGAAATAAAAGAAAGCTTCAGCTAGAACATACACATTTGATCTTAGGGGTCAAATGATGGAGGAGGTAAGTATCAGAAGCATTACAATCCTGCCTTGGAGACTACTTAGCTGTGTCATCTTGGACAAGTTGTCCCCTCTTTGAGGCATGGTTTATTCATGTAAAATATGAGGTTTCAATTAAAGATAATTAATTAATTTTCAGATTATCATTATTATTATTTAAAATTAATGTAATTACCAGATCATTTAATATAATATAAAATCCAAATTGATTTATAAGATTAAGTATCTAAATTTCTGCTAAGAATTCTGCATATATTATTTCTTTTTTTTTTTTGAGACAGAGTCTCACTCTGTTGCCTGGGCTAGAGTGCTGTGGCTTCAGCCTAGCTCACAGCAACCTCGAACTCCTGGGCTCAAGCGATCCTTCTGATCTCAGCCTCGCGAGTAGCTGAGACTACAGGCATGTGCCACCATGCCCGCCTAATTTTTTCTCTCTATATATATTTTTATTTGTCCAGATAATTTCTTTCTATTTTTAGTAGAAATGGGGTCTCGCTCTTGCTCAGGCTGGTCTCGAACTCCTGACTTTGAGCGATCCACTCGCCTCGACCTCTCAGAGTGCTACGATTACAGGCGTGAGCCACCGCACCCGGCCTTGTATATATTATTTCATTTCATCTTAAAGCAATATTCTGAAGCATGTATTGACATTTCACTCTACAAATGAGAAAACAAGTCCCCAGAGAGATTTAGTGACTGGCAGTAGGTCACATAGTTTATATGGGGTAAGGCTGGGATCTAACTCAGTGTTGACTCCAAGTTCCATTCTCTTAACCTCTAATATAAATTCCCCTTTGAGAGTTTGTGAATCTTTAAAAACCACAACCCTACAGAGCATATTCCCTTGTTCCTGTCCCAGTTAAAGCTCGGCTGGAGAGAGTCTGTTCTTCTGAAGAGGAATGTTCTAATGTCGGCATGGTCTTAATGGTATGTATTTTAAACCTATGATTACTGTTTGTATCATCAAAATCTGAAATCCCTGTTGATAAATAGATTACCATGCCACTATGTCTTTTTCACTTTTTAATTTCCTCCAGTGAACATTCTAGCCACAGAAATGCCATCATTCCATCAGCTTTAACATTGCCCCAGGTCTTTATTTCATTTCTGCCCATGACCTGAAGAGAGGGTCATGGGAAAGCTGTTGCTGCTTCTCCCTCTCAGGTGCCCCTTAATCAGAAGTGAGTGGTGTCCTCTAAGGGCCACATCTTCTCTCAAGGATTCGCTATTGGCTTTCCAGCTATGTCTGCCTCCTATAAGCTGGGGCTTTGAGGAGTCTGTGTGTGTTCACATAAAATGGTTTGCTAATCTGCAATTTGTTTGTCCTAAACACTATTTTCCTTAATGAAAAGACAGCACGATTTTATTCCTTGAGCTTTAGACCAGACCCCGGACACATGCTTTACAAAACCACAAGCTGGAAATTAGAACACCTGGCTCCCATTCACAGACTACCTAGCATGTCCTTCACGTTTCATGAGCCAAAAGGCCCAGCATGATGGAATCCGGGATTGGAAAGAGCTTTAAAGATCTTCTACTCCAACTTTCTGTCTATTGACTGGATCCCCTCCACTTCAGAGATGCTCTTTTTCAGTCTTGCTATAAATGAAACCTTACCAGCCCCTCCCCAGGGGAGCTTTTGGGCTTCGGGTTGGGCTCCCGTTGGGCATTGGTGGCAGTGCCCATGAGTATCCGATTTGGAAGGAAATGGATGTGATTCAGCTGTGAAAATTACAAATTAGATTTTGGCTTTCAGGCTGCTGTGTATTTTTAGAACCAAAGGAGAATAAAATAAACATTATTTTAGGCCTAGTACAGATTATTAATATTATGTTCAGGAGAAAAATACCTTCCTGGTGATTGGTTGGAATAACTTCTCCTAAATATAAATTTTCCCAACAGTGCTAATTTTCTCCAAGATAATACTACACATTGTTTTGATTTATGTCCACCCCTTTTTATAAAGATTTCATAGAGATTGGGAGCAGGGAACTTGATGAACTCACTTCATTATAGCTATAAGACTTAGCTTTGCCAATTGAAAGCTGCTTGAGAGTAGGGACATTTTTCTTCATTGTTACGTCACCTTCTGTGTAGCACGGTGACTGGCACCAGGTAGGACCACAGAACATACTTGTGGAGTGAGTGCATAATCAGAAAACGTATGGTCTGATGATAGAAGTTAATGATTGAAACATCCGCACTTACTTTCTTCCCTAACTTCTCCTAGGCTCTTAATTGTGAATCAGATGCTGTTCAAATCATTTTAAAAGTACTGCTTCACAGTTACTTCATCCTAAGGTAGTAACTATTATGAGCCTGGGTTCATCATTGCGCTAGGGGCTTGGAATGGAGGTAGGGATTGAGCAAAGACCATAGAAAAAGTAACCTTTGTCTTCCAGGTTACCTCTAGTTGCAAAGACAAAGCATCCCTTTTGAAATTTAATTTCATGGAGACAAGTGCTACGTGCTAATGGTGGTAGAATATGTGGCTAACAGAGGAAAAGCCATACTGTGAGACTGAAAAAAACTGAGTAACTCTAAAAGTCCTCAGGAAGCCGTGCTAATGGTGAGTAGGTCTATCTGATGGCTCCTTCAGGACTTGCCGCATCACAAAAAGGTATAATGATTTTGGTCAGGGTGGCCTTTTGGTGACCCTCTAATCTCATCATGTAGACTGACAGCTAAATCACGGTTCATACACCGTCTGCTGAGCTGGGAATGCTGGTGAGGCTGAGCGAGGTCTGTCAAAAAGTTCCCCACACTATTGTAAATGAGCCGGCAGCCGGGAGGGAAGCAACAGGCAGAAAAGAAAATGGCAGCAATTAACCGCAGAACACAAAGGGAACCCCTAGTGGGCTACGCGAGTTAATGCATTTTCCCGACATGCTATTAGTAAAACCTAATTAAATCAGATGCTACTGATTTGAAACTCTTGCTTATTTGGACGGGCCTGAGCTAAATGTTACTTCTACTCTAGCTATGAAAGAAAGGGTTTTCTTAGCAAATTACTGGGGTAAACAAGATTGCAGAGAATTAAAGTGCTTAATAGAATAGTAGAGATTCAATTTGCAAGAAAACAATCATTGTGCTAATTTTAAACTGTTCTTACCTGTTCATTAAAGCAACCCATTAAGGACCTCTGCCTCTTAACATTTTGTTATGCTAGTTTGAATTGTTATATTGTCTAGATAGTGAAGAAAAAGGACTTCTCTAATTTCTACTGGCTTCTTCATAGTCTAGTACTCCAGTTTAATCTGAATTAATGAACTCTGTCTATGGACAATCTCAGAGAGTCCCTGTAAACAGATCATTAGATTTTATCCCCTTCTTCTTGAAGGTTAAATCGCGACTCTGCATAAGCCACACAGTACTGTGCACAAATTTCTACATAAAGTCTCATAAAGGGAAAGTTCACGGATATGATTTTCTGAACAGAGACAAGTAATTAAGACCACACATATTATTGACTCCTTGGTTCCTAGGAGAGAATGAAAGGACAGAGACAAGCTAACCTCTGCTGAGGAAATTCCAGGTTCATATGAGAGAACCTCAAGCATCTACAGTTGGCAAGTTTATAATAGGCTCTAAAGAATTAAAGGTTAAAGGGGTTTGCACACAATCTCTTATTTTCATATTTGTTTTAAAAGTTCTATTTTAGTCTCATGATAATGTTAATCTAAAGCAAAGACATTCTGGATCTTTTGGATGGCTACTTGATAACCTGCCTACAATTTTCGTAGCTCTGTTTCTATTTGTGTTTATTATTACATTGATACAAAAGAGAAGTATCTAATGTTTACCAGTAATAAGAAAAAAACAGAGGTATAAAAAGTATATAAACAATGCGTTCCCACCGTAAGAAGGCAAATGGCGTTCCTGGGAGCTGAGGAAATAAAGCTTTCCTGGAATTTGAGTAGAAAAAAAACTGGTGGGAGAACCAAGTCACCTGCGGCACATTGTAATAGATGTGTTAAACTGCAACAGAACAGAACATACTGTGTGTGAATTGTGAGCAGTGATATAATTCCAGCAAAATAATATCACATTAAATTAATGTTGTTAATTTTAATTTTATTGGTTTCCTTTGAAATTAATTTGCACATTTGTTTGGGTTTTATAGTTCTATAAGAGTCAGAAGCATAAGGGATTTGTAGGTAGTTTTATGTTTATTCATATTTAAGTAATATTATAATAAATATAATTTATACTAACATAGGGAATCCAAGAGTACTTAATTCTTTAAAAGGAAGTTGGAGAACTAATGATCTGTAGAACCACAGATTATTGGAAATTGAGGAATCACTAGAGATCATTGATCTAGTCCAGGGTTTCTGAAACTGGATTCCAGGGAACTCTGAGTTGAGAGATGTTCCTAGATGTGCCAAGAAAAACAGTGGGGCAGGGGTGGATTCTGTAATCAAAAGAGCTCTGGAAAAACAGAGTGGTATCTCTCCTTCTGAAGACTCAAAGGGCTTATTTATGAAATAAAGCCTCGGCAAGAGCCAGTGGTAAAGAAACCTGTCCAATTTTGTTCAAAGCAGCATTTCCCAACCTTATCAAGCACCCAGAACCCCTTGCCATAGAGCATCTGCCTCCAGCCTGCAGAGAACTCTCCAGCAGAACTGCACTCTGGGGGACACTGCTCAGGGTCCAGGCCTTCATTTCACAGAGGCGGAAATAGAAAGGGTGTAGGGAGCTGAATTCATGTTCACCTGGAATCGCAGACATGACCTTATTTGGAAATAGGGTTTTTGCAGATTTAACTAGTGAAGATAAGTTTGTAATGATTCATTTTATGTGTCAACTTCACCAGGCCACAGGTTGCCCAGATAGTTGGTCAAACATTATTCTAGGTATTTTTTGTGAGAGTGTTTTTGGATGAGTTTAACATTTAATTGGTAGACTGAGTAAAGCAGATTGCCCTCTCTAATATGGTGGGCTCATCCAATCAGTCGAAGGCTTGACTACAACAAAAAGGCTGATCCTCCCTGGAATAAATGTGAGTTCCTTTTGCTGGCTAACTTTTAGCTGTGGCATTGGTTTTTTACTTTCTTTGGACTCAAGCATTGGCTTTTCTTGGGTCTCGAGCCTCCTGACGTTTGGACTAGAACTATTCATTATTTGCTCCCTTGGGTCTCCCACTTGCCAAATGCAGATCTTCAGTCTTCTCAGCCTCCATAATCATGTGAGCCAATCCTTAAGCCTCTTTGTATATATAGATATATACATTCTATTGGTTCTGTTTCTCCGGGAAAACCCTGACTAATAGAGAGGTCATACTGGATTAAGGCAGGTCCTAAATCCAATGACTAGTGTCCTTATAAGAAGGAAAAACAGAGGAGACAGATAGGGAGGAAGTCCATGTGATGGCAAAGCCAGAGATTGGAGTGATAAACTTACTAGTTAAAGTATGCCATGGATTGCTGGCAACCACCAGAAGCTAAGAAGAGGCATAGATTCTCCCTCTGAAGTTCCAGAAAAAAGTAATGCTGACTCCTTGATTTTGGACTTCTGAACAGTGAGAGAATACAGTTCTGTTGTTTGAAGCCACTCAGCTTGTAGTAATTTGTCATGGCGCAACTAGGAAAAGAGAGAGAGAGAGAGAGAAAGAGAGAGAGAGAGAAAGAGAGAGAGACAGAGAGAGAGAGAGAGAGAGAGAGAGAGGGAAGTGAAATGGCTTACTCACTAGCAAAGGCAGGAATAGAGACCAAGTCTCTAACTTTGAAGCCAGTAGTCTTTTCGTTTTTATTTATTCATTTTCATCCCCATTTTGTTCTAGAAAAAACCCAAGTATATAATTTTTCCTTCAGATAAATAAATGCAATAGAAACTAAAACCAAAATACAAACTTAAAAAAAGAAACTAATTTCTATAATAGAAGTAGCAGGGCACTAATTACCTATGCAACTGCTAACTATGCTGCCATAAGAAGAACTAGAAGTATAAGAGAGTATCTTTCTACAGAATATCAGAACTGATGTTAGATATTTAGATGTTTGAGACAAATGTTTTCTTTTAGAGATATACACATTTTTATAAAACTAGTTTATCAGTTTCCAGTTACTGCTATAACAAATTACCACAAATTAAGTGGCTTAAAACAATACATATTTATTTTCTTACAATTATGGAGCACTGAAGTCCAAAATTAGGCTCAGTGGGCTAAAATCAAGGTGTTAGCAGGATTGGCTGTGTTTCTTTAGGAACCTCTAGGTGAGAATCTGTTTCTTGGTCTTTTTTAGCTGCTAGAGGCTGTCTACGTTCCTTGGCTTGTGGCCGTGCATCACTCTGACCTCTAGTTCTGGCACCAGCATTTCCTCCACGCCTCTGACTCTCCTGCCTCCCTCTGATAAGGCCCCTGTGATTACATTGGAATCATCTGGCTAATCCAGGATGATCTCCCTATCTCAAATTCCTTAATGTATTCACATCTGCAAAATCCCATTGTCATGTAAGTTCACATATAGAATTCGTAGGTTCTGGGAATTAGGATGCGAATATCTTTGTGGGGGTGGGGTCAGTATTTAGTCAACCACAGCAAGCTATGGGGGACTGTGATCAGAATCCAGAGTGTTTTGGCTTCGGTGTATTGTTTTATCCATAATGACATAATGCATCATAAAAGTAGCCTTATAATCCAAGGTCTTTCTCACTTTCCCAGCACATACAAAGCCCACATATGCTTCAATTGTATGTCAGACTATGCACAGTGATTAAAAAAGTATAAAAAACAGAAGTATATTAATACAAATTGGATAGTATTACTGCTTTAGTTACACAACAAAATAAACATCCATCAATGCAGCTTGGTCCTACTGCCATCTCTCTTCCATGCTCCGGGGCACTCAGCAGTCATAACAGTGGTTACCTCTGTAGAGCATTTGTCAGTTTGGGAAGGAGCCCAATCCTAGGGTGCTCTTGGAGAATTAAATAAGAATATTTTTGTTTGCTCATGAACTTGTGCGAGGACAACGATGCCTATATTTATTTAGAAATCTTCACTAAGCATATTCATATAAGATATCTCAGGTAAGTTTGCAATAAGCTAGAGAAGTAAACGGAGGTAACATTTTACCTTATTTTAGACATGAGAAACTGGGGCTCAGCTTTGTGTATTGCCCAAGGCCACATCTTTACAAGCTGGTGGGTCTGGGACTCAAACCCAGATATCTTAACTCCCAGGTTGTTTAGATCAACTAAAAGGATAGATAAGTCAAGCAGAAATCAACCAACTAGTTAATCAGGTCCAACAAAAACGTATGAGTGATAGTTAAGGTGTATTATCAAGTTGAATTAAGTGACTGTTATAGAATGGCAATTTTGTGTTTTATGTTTTGAGTCTGTTAAAATCTAAAAAAAGAAGTTAATGCCATGGAACTCCTTTAAATGTAACAGAAACTTCTGATTAGACTCAGAACTATATTATATGAAACCTCAAAGCACAAACTTAAAATTTTACTCAACAAATATGTGTTGAATATTGGAAATAAATGGAATTTCAGTTAAGGTTTAAAAAAATATAGTTCTATTAAAAACTGTTGTTTCATACCACCATCTTTTCTTATTTTGACCAAATTTTAGGAGGCAATGCTCTGTGTATAATTTTTTTGCTAGTGGATGCTGAAATTGTTCTGTGTCTAACATTTCCAACAGAGAAATATAAAATATAATATGTATGAGAAATTTCAAGCTTTTTCCCCCAGGTAGGAAAATGAACACTTTTGTTATGGCCTATCTTTTGAAGATAGGCTAAGTTCTAAGCAGAACTTCATTGTGAAAGAGTGTGTTTAAAGCAAATGTGGACCAGGTGGCGATTGAGGAAACTTTCTGGGAAAGGGAAGTTGATGTGGTTTTGATAAAAAAATTTGATCTATTTAGAGTAGAAAGGGTTGGCTCCTGCTGCCAGCCAGGAGGGCATCTTTCTTGTTCCTTCCCTTCCTCCCTCTCTCACTCCCTCCTCGCTTCTTACCCTCCCTCCCTCTTTCCTTCCTTCCACCATGTGCCAAGAACTGTACCAGGCCCTGAAGTTGCTGAAATAAATAAGTGAAATAGACTCTTCCATTTTTGCATAGATCGACTTATGAGAAAGTCGTTTCTTATATGCAGCAAAATGGGTGTGTCCAGAGTTCCTAACTAGAAGAATTAATTCTGTCCTTTGGAGTCAGAGAGAACATCTCTTTTTTCTCTTCCTCATAAGAGTCACTTAATTATTTGCATTTTCCTTTAACCTGCTAGTCTTCAGGCTAGACATATCAGGTGGGTCTCATTTGAGATAGGATATTTCATTGTCTTAGGATATTTCATTGTCTTATTTTGGCAATTAAAACAGGGCATCTTGAATTCCACCCTTACTCCAGATATAAACCAGTCATCATAGTAGAGTCAGCGAGGATGGTCTCATGACATCAATTTCATAGATGTATAAACGTGACTGACTGAATTTTGTGTTAGCTATTTAAACACCCCCAGTGTGTGGACAAATAACATTGTCCCATCTTTTGCATGTCAGTATTGCCAAAATAAGCACCACCCTTTATTTGTAAAATTGATGTTTTGAATCTAAGTGTAGGTCTTTATGTTTATTTTGCTGAAATGCATCTTGTTAGCTTTGGCCCACTGACAAGGTTATGATTAACCCACAATATCGTCTCCTATGCAGAGGAAATTTTAAGAAATTTAAAACTACCCTCAGACAATTTTAAAACCAAGCTTTCTCTCCTACTGGATTTTTACGAACCTAGATTTTCCAATTTAATAATGTTTAATAATATTAAGATTGAAACCCACTATTAAGGTAGAATATGCCAAATTTTCTAGTTAAAAATGAAAATATTTCATCACAAAGGAGCAGTTCTATTAATACATTACTCTAAAAAGATAATCTTATTAGTCAGATGCTGGACTCTAACAGGCTGTATAGGAACAATTGTGCCCACACTGAGGAGGACACAGGACATACACGCACAAAGGAGAAAGTTATGTTTTAAAAGAAGAATGGAATAAGAAAGTTTTCATGTAAGAGGCTTTGCTGTGGAAAATAGGTCTGTTTCCCTGGTGGGGGGTGGAAAACTCATGTTATTAGCATATTAAATTCTATTAATATTTACATTAAAATATTTATACTTATATAGTCAGTATCAATGTGCAAAAAGGTTGCCATTACAATGTTTAAAAACATTGTAGGCATTGGTGTTGTAATTTTACAGATTAAGAAACTGAGACCTAGAGGAGGAAAGTTGTCCAGAACTGCAGGGTAAGTAGCATAGTCTTTGAGGTCAGGGATCTCTGATTAAGTCCTATTCTTACCTCTTTCTACTCTTCTGCAAAACTAAAATTCAGTATGAACGTCTTCTGAAGGATGAGTTATAATTAGTTTAAAGGTATTCTAGTCAGAAAAAATGGACAAATACTTTTAATAAAGTGGTTTGTCAGGGATTGCCTAGATTTTTTAATTCTCTCTTATTAAGCTTTCCATTTGATTCACTTTCAAGAGCATGACTCAGTCTTGGAAATTGGCTACCAATGCAGCCCAGAAGTTGGGGTTTTTGAAAAGTACCAGAGAGGTGAGATTGATCTAATAGTAAATACCCTCTGGAGGGGAAAGTTCATTAAATTTAACTTTGTAGTGTCCAAGTTGGAGAGATGGTCACATTACTTTGGATCTTCTATGCGTGAGAGAGGCCAACGTTGTGGAGATCACCACAGTGTTGGTGAGGTGCAAAAATCAATTAATCACTGGAATGATTAAAGCAGAGAGTGGTTTATTCATTTGCTTATTTATTCTTCAAGCAATTATTATACTTACTAAGCTAAATAAGCTGGAAATATCAAGAAGAATAAGCTAAGAACCATACTCTCCCATGATTTGCAGTCTAATAAAGAATCCGCAAAAAGCATTAATGCCATTCCAAATGTTATAAATGTTTCTGCAGCCAGCCTCAGGTTATCAGCCAGGCCTTCTGGGTTCTTCATAATCTGAGCCTACACTTCTCGTTTGTTCTAATACCTATTGCTCAACACAGATATACATCATTCTCATTAGTTTTATCTCTTCACTATTTCACAAACATGCCTGGCCCACTTTTGTTTCCTTTCTTCATTTGCTCTCTTCCTTCCTCCATCTGTCCCTTCTTTTCTTCTTCCCTTCTTCCTTTGATAACTGTTTTGAGCATCTAAAATGTGCTATGTACTGTGCTAACTGTTAGGGTTCCATCAGAAGATCAGACATATTTTTCACCCTCCTGGGCTGATGGTCAATGTTTTAGGATTTAGCTTCAGACTTTTCCTGTCTGAAGTCTGTTCTTAAGTATCCTCGTACTGAGTGGTCATTGACTCTTCTGCAATCTGATAGCTCCTAGAGTGCATTCCCTGCAACTAGAATGGTACTGTATTGATTTTCGGAGAAGAGAAAGTGTTGCAGGAGTCCAAGGATGGGGCAGTGTCAAAGCCTGGACCAACCCAGGGAGGCTCTTTGTGGAGGAGGCGAGATTTGAAATTGCCCATGAAGAGAGGATAGTTAAATTTGGTAACTGAGACAGAGAGATGTTTTCACACAGGGATGAACATAATATTAGGCTTTAAAATGAGAACACGCTCAAGAGAGGAACTCCCTTCTTCAATTCACAGGCATTGATTTTGTTTCTCAACTTTTATTTTAGGAGATGGGTGAGGTCACACTTGGTGTAAAATCAACACGGCGGGCCATGCTTGACAAAAAATGTTCTTACTTGTCCTTTACTCCAATCTGCTGGTTATAAAATTGTAAAATTTCAAAGTTGCCATGACTTTAGGGGCTTCATAACAGAAATTCCCCTCCCCCTGCCAGCAATCCCTAACAGGTGGTCCCTGACAACCTCTACTTGCGCGATAACTTTTGCTTGCCACACTTACAAAATAGCAATTTCCATTCATAGAACCACTCCAATGAATACAAAACTCTTTTCTACATTAAGCTAAAATTTGACTGTCTCTGTTTTTCAGCCATTGAATATAGTTTCTCCTTGTAAAGCCATATAGAATGAGCTTAATTTCTCATCAACATGAGAGCTTCTTAAATATTTGTATAAAAGAAAAAAAAAAAACCAGATTTGGAAAGCAACCCAAGACATTCATTCCTTGGTACAGCTGGTTTGATGTTGTGGCTCAAGACACTGAAACAACCAGGCAGAACACAGGAAGGCAAAATGGCAGGGTGTTAAAAGTGCAGACCCCAAATTCAGACTGTTTTGGTTTCAGTCTGACTTTCCCACTTATGGGCTCTCCTCCTGACCTCAGTATGTTTGCTTGGTACATAAGTATTACAGTGGCATCTCAATAGCACACAATGACCTACCTCATTGTGCTGGTGGGAGAGTTAAATGAGATAATACACACAAAGCCTTGGGGCCAGTCTCTGATTCCTAATAAGCGTTGGATGACAGGTGAGCAAAAAGCTGTACAATAAATGAGGACAACTGAGCAAGACACATTATTACTTTAAAACATGGCTGACTGAAGTCATCAGGGATGACCAGGCCCTGTAGGAACAATTGTGTCTAAGCTGAGGACACAGGACACACAAGCAGAAAGTCTCTATTGGCTGAAAGACAGACAAAGCACATCTAGGACACCTTTAATTGCTTCCTTGTTTATGGCAGATCAGCCCACATGGTGCATCCTGACATACTCTGTCTGGTATGAGCCTGAACGATGCAAGCAGGAGAGCAATCAATTTGTCTCTGCAGAGAATATTTTTGTGGTTTACCAAATGGCTTTTTTTTTTTTTTACCATCTTCTTAAAATTTCCCCTACTCTCATTCTATCCCTCTTATTTCTAACTCATTGGTTGACCTTAAATGATGTATATCTGTCTTTGAACTCCAGGTGTGTTTCTGGTGACCCTTTAGGCACTCTTGCCGAAGTCTATAGTAATGGTTACCCAGTGAGAAGGAAAATGTTATACTCTAAACCCCTCACTTTCTCATGTATTATCTCATCTAGTCTTATTTGATCATCTGTAGTAAGTTGTTAGAGCCTGTAAGATTCTTCCCATTCTACAGATGAAGAAATTGATACCCAGAATGAAGAAGAGCCTGGACTGGCAATGGGGTACAGCATGAACAGAGGGAAAGTCTGGGGATTCAGGATGGTCAAGCTGTAGTTTGGCTTTACTTCTTTGGACCTCCATCATCTCATCTGTAAGGACAGGAGTTTGAACCTGATGATTCCTTTAGTGCTACTATTTGATGGTGATTATAACAAGTTCAATGTTGTGCAGTAGTTTAGAGTCAGAGGCTGGATGAGAGCATGAGTGTCCTACCTTCTCATGGTGCCATGCCGTTCCAAAATGCCCTGCAACCCCCAGCCTTCCCACCCACCCTGTTTCTGCTTTGCCAATCATATATGAAGCAGTCTTTCAGAATGATTCAGGGTGTTGATAGAAAATTATTTCCCTCCCTCTCCCGTGTGCTTTGGCACACATAGATTTGTTTGGGCAAGTTGTCCCTGTTGTGATCATTATGAACTTTGTTATTTTTGTTCTAGTGCCCAGAAGCCTGTGGGGCATAGATGCTTGGTAAAAGAATTTACAGCCAATTTAGTCCACCTGAGTTAAGTTACACAATCAGCCCAATTACAGAAAGCTGGTTTCTATTTCCCTAAAATTGGTCATTCCTGGGGATCAGCTTAGGCCATTGTGAGTCTTAGAAAAAAAACTGCAGACATTGAAACTGAGATTGAAGAGGCTTCATCCATGACTTAGTGGCATTAAGGGTCTGGGTTTAAGACTCTGCACTGCCACCTACAAGAAGCCATTAACTTCTCTGTTTCAGTTCCTCATCTGTAAGATGGGTTTCATAATAGGACACATCTCATAAGAGGATTGGATGAAGTACTACTAGATAGATGTGTTTGAAACAGTGTTTGCTGCATTGTAAGTCCTCAATAGATACTATCTATTGTTATCATTTAAATAATTTTATTATTCTTATTTTATAATCACAAAAGACAAAGTCCCAAGAGATGCCTCTTGCCCATGGTCATGCCAAATTCAGTAGTGTGATCATGACTAAATCTCAGTTATTCTTCCTAATTTCTTTCCACTCAGGTTGCCTTACATCTTTCTTTAAATAATGACTTTTTATTTGGAGTTCAAGAAATGTTCATACACATCATAAGATATATAGGTGCTTTTCAACTTATGATGAGGTTATGTCCAGATAAACCAATCATATGTTGAAAATACTGTAAGTTGAAAATGCATTTAATACACTTAACCTGTACATCATAGCTTAGCCTAGTCTACCTTAAATGTGCTTAGGACACTTTTGTAACCCTATAGTTGGCCAAAATCATCTAACACAAAGCCATAAAGTGTTGAATATCTCATGTAATTTATTGAATACTGTACTGAAAGTGAAAAACAATGGTTGCATGGGTACTCTACACACAGTATCTACTGAATGTGTACAGCTTTCACACCACCATAAAATACAAAAATCTTAAGTCAAACCATTGTAAGTCAAGAACCGTCTATAGGTAAAGCATTGGTAGAATAAGATGTTCATCTGTTTCTAAGGAAAACATGATCAATTAGTCACCTCTAATGATCCATACAGAAGTCTGTGTGCCACATTCTGAGTGCCACTCTGTTTCTGCTGCCCACTATGATAATTGTGCCCACCTTGTCTCTGTAGGTTAAGACCTGCCATGTGAACTCTGACTCTCTGGGATCCCATCATTCCAATTGAAATTAGGGAGCCCGTGTCAATGGCAACATCTTCTACCATCATGCCTGGCCTGTAGCTTTTCAAGAGTGTAGGTGTCCCTCTCCATTATGCATCCCTCTGTATCGGCTCTGAACCCTTCTTGGCACATCGCTGATGGAGGATTGGTGTTCAGATAACAGATATTGCAAAAATTTTACTTCCTGGCCCCATAATTTTGGGCTCTACTGATTCAGAGGTCTTGGTTCTCAATGGAGATACGCCTTCACCAGAGAAACCACAATCATTTGATTGAACTGGAATTTGAAGCTGACACTTGACACTTATGCCACAGAAACAACAGGCAAGAAAAAGGTTGACTACTAAGGGGGAAAATAATTGCTTCCCCATGATATGATACAGGGAAATACATCTGAAACTCAGAGGTTTCTCAGGGTGTCTCTTAGCATCTCCATTCCCCAATATTAGTAGAGAACTCAACAACCAAACATAGATAGGATTTATGCCCTTCAGTAATGACAGCTCGGTTTACTCTCAAATAAAGAATCCCAACCAATTGTGATAATGGTTGAGGGTAAGAAAAACACGGAATAAGTAGTGAAAGATGGAAGTTGTAATATCAAGTAAGGCTACATGACTAGTTACAATTAAATATAATCTTTTTCTTATTTACTTTGCATACATTAATTTTTTCTCCCTTCTCACTGTTCTACATAAGAAGCATCAGTTGTGGTTAATTTTAAAATTTAGTCTTCAGGTTACAGAATAGTTTGGGTTAGTGACTTAACTATAAATCAAACTAATTAACATCACCTAAAGATGGAAACAATGGCTTCTGGGACTTTGTGTCAATCTCTTTTTGAAAAAAGGGTGAGGCTGTCTTCATTTGCATAATGGATGGCTGCATCTTATATGGGGTAATCATGACGTTGTTATTGTCACTGTTGAGAAGTTTTAATAAGTATAGAAACGTATGAGTAGCCAAAAGCGTAGACTATGCTAGTTTACATCTGTTGTTTCTCAGTCCACTTTCACCCTTCTATACTCTGCTCTGTACTATAGGAGCTAGGAGTCTGCAAACTACATTTCCCAGTATCCCTTGCCAGCCAGCTTCCTGTTAGGTTCTCCAATAGCAGGGACTGGTCAGGGTATCAGAAGGAGGAGAAAAAGGTTTTACACAACCGTTGTTGACGTTAGAAGTTGTATTTAGTTCACTTGGGGCTTACCTTTGCCTTAGCTGTTCCCTTTATTAGTGCTGTTATTCCCTTTAGTCTTCAGATGGTAGCTCTCTTCTTCTCATTTAGATTTCAGTTTTAATATCCCCTCAGAAAGCCTTTCCCTGTTCCCTATCCCTTTAATCTAAAGTAGTCATGATCTATGTTATTTTAATTCTCTCAATTGCAGTTATCATTATCTGATAAATTTTTACTTACCTACCAATCTACTTAAATTCACTAGAATAAAAGCTTTTTGAGAGCATGGAGGTTCCCTCCTCCACCCTCCCTCCCTTCCTTTTTTTTTCTTCTTATCTTCCTTTCATTTTTTTTTTCTCTTTTACTAAACAATGCCTGCTACAAATTGGGTGCTCAATGAATATATGGCAAATAAGTTACTGATAATTTTCCTCTCCTACTGCATTCCTTTTCTTCAGGTTAAATTAACTTCAGATCTTTTCATGTGATGATCAAGGCAGAAATTATTGTCTCCATTGTTAGAGTTTAGTTAAAACAGAAATCACTCCTGCTTCCAGCTAATATGGTATTGCTGATATCAGACAAAACCTTTCACCAAGAAATTTATGAGTTAGGTGTCGGGACAGGGAAAGAGAAGCAAAACAGCTCTTTGAAAGCATTAGAAAGCAACTAAAGCAACCAGGCATTAAGGTCCAAGATCCTGAAGAGAAGTGAATTGCATTGAACTGAGCTTGGCATTTATGGCTGCTTTTTCCCTTAGGACCTTTACCGATTCACATATCAGTGCACCAAGGCCAAACAGAAAGTGGCAGCCTAGAGCTTTTGGCAGACACAGGGGTAGGGAGACAAAACTTGGAGTTCAGAGCTCTCAAAACAGCCATCATTTGAGGAGGAAAGATACCACAGAAAAGGAAACCACAGAGAGGTGAACCTGAGTCTATTTTGTACAGTTTCCTCTTGAGACATTTGTTTACTCTAAAGTAGTACATGTGACAGGCAGTATCTCAGAAATAATGCACAAGCTGATCCTCAGACGCCAGAAATGTATCAGACTTTGATCTCATGATACTAAAGATCAAGGTTTAGCATTTGGAGTACATCAAGGAAGAGAGGCCCTGGTGAACACCCCAAGTTTTACAATGAAATGCTTCAAAAGGCTATAGGCAAGAAGTAAAAGCTGCCTCAAAATAAGCCAGTCCCAGCTGCATCAAGCTCATATGCCAATAATCTATCTATCTAGTGAAAGACAGCATCATATCACATTACTATAATTTTTTTATAATGAATATCCAATGTTCAATAAAAAATTACCAGGTAAGGCAGGAAACAAAACTGAATGACTAAAAATCAAGAGGTAAAATAGGCTATACAAAGAGAATCACAGGTTGGAGTTATCAGATGTACACCTAAAATAATTATGGTGAATATATTCAAGATAAAATTATAATTTAGCCAGAGAAATGGAATCTATAATACAGAATGAACTAGAAATTCTAGAACTGAAAAATATAGTAACTAAAATAAGGAATTTAATAGACTGATGTATTTTAATAGATATAACAGACTAGATAATTAGTGAATTAGAAATATATTATTAGAAAATATCCAGATTGAAGCACACAGAGAACCAAAAGAATTAAAATATAGAAAAAAGTATAAGAGATATATGGGTCATGGTAAGGAGGTCTAACACACTGGCTTTTTAGAATGAGAGAAGAGTGAGAACAGGATAGAAGGAATATGTGAAGAGACAATGTCTAAAAATTTCCCCATATTTGCCAAAGAATCAAATTCTATAACCCAAAGTGCTACAGACCCCAAAGTAAGATACTTAACTTGCACTGATGGTGCACTGGCAGTTCTGGCCAGTGCAATAGGCAAGAAAGATGTAAAGAAAATTATACATTGATGTAGTAATTTCCTTCAGCTGCTGTAACAGAGTACCACAAACTGGGTGGCTTTTAATATATTGTAAATTTATTGACTTATGGTTCTGGAAGCCAAAAGTATATAATCAAGACATTTATGCCCTTCAGGAATGACAGCTTGGTTTACCCTCAAATAAAGAATCCCAGCCAACTGTGGTGATGGGTTGAGGATAAATCCAAACAACCCAGATGGTTGATCTGGGCCATGCTCCCTCTGAAGACATTAAGGAAGGAACTGTTCTGTACGGCCTTCCTCGCTTCTGGTAGCCCCGAGTGTTCCTTGACTTACAGATGCATCTCCCCAGTCTTCACCTGGTAGTCTTCCTGTGTGTCTTCATGTCATCTTCCCCGTGCCTGTGTCTGTGTCTTTTGTCCAAATTTTCCTTTTTTTTCATAAGGACACACGGCATCCTGGGTTTGGTACCCTAATGACCTTATTTTGACTTGATTACTCTGGTAAAGACCGTATTTCCAAATGAGGCTACATTCGGAGGTTCTGGGGGTTAGGACATTACCATATCTTTTTAGGGGAACACAGTTAAACCTGTAACACTTGGTTTAGCACAGTAAAACTGCAGAAAACTAAATATAAGTGAAAATTTCCAAAGTGGACAGAGATTGAATACAGGTTACTTTCAAAGTAGTAATAATAAGATGGAGAACAGATTTCTGAAAACCAGTGGAATAATATCTGAATGAAAATCACTCTCAATGTAGAATTCTATACACACCAAAAATCCTTCAAAAAATAAACGTGAAATAAAAATCCTTTTAGACAAACAAAATCTTGGATAACTTATTGTCGGCACACCTGTACTAAAAGAAATACCAAAGGGAGTTTTTCAGGCAGAAAACAAAAGCACTGATGGGTAACTATGTAGATAAACCTTACTAAATATTTATGATTTAAAACAATAATAATATCTTGTGATATTTGAAATATATGTGGATCAAAAATTCATGAAAACAGAAACACAGGAGAGGGAAAAGACTGTATTAAAATTTTGTAAGGTCTTTATTTTGTACAATAATCAGGGAATGTCACATATTGTAATATCTAGGATAACAACTAAAATTATAATGATAAAAGAATGAATTAATAACAAGGTAAGAGGTATATGTGGAACAATAAAAATATTATGAATTCAAAAGACGGCAAGAAAAGAGTGGGAAAAAGGAACAAAAATCAGATGGAACAAATTGAGATATCAATAATATTTAATGCAAATAGAATAAGTATTTCAACAAAGGACTAAGATTTACACACTAAATTAAAAGCAAACAAATAAACAAACATAAATAATCAAAATATAACAATAACCATGCCTAGCGCCAGATTTTGGCATCTAGTATCATTCTCCACTAAAGGGAACCATGACTTCTTGGAAAAACGGCTGATTCCAGAACTGAGAAATGAACATAAAAGATCAGCCTGAAATATCTTTTTGTGCAAGAAAGTAAAGAATAGCTCAAGGAATGATGGTGAAATATCAAAAGGACATAGGAGCCAAATTGAAAGGGTTCCCATTGGCCAAATCTGGGACAATTTAAGCAAAATATAATAATGATAGCAATTAAATAGTAATTAAATAAAATAAGACTCTATGAGTTGTAATGCTATAAACATAAACAAATGATAAATAAAATGATAAAGCTCTTCCATCCAGTAGAAAGCCAATGATTAAGTGTAGAAAAAAGATGAAATTAGAAAATTACTACTTGGCAACCATCATGATAATAATCGATTGAGGCCAGAATCATCAATAAATGATGGAGCTAATGGGTTAAACTTTGAGGATTAATGGGATTTTTACATAGTCTTAAAAATCCCTTAAGATATTCATTAATTACAAATGAGTATGTAATAACCTGATAGTGGAAAACCTGGAAGACACCAACTTAACCAGGTGATTGAAGTTGATATCACTAGTGGTATCTTGTGCCTCCTAGTGTGATGTATTGAAGAGATCACAGTATCATTTCTGTGGTATCCCTTCCCAAAAGCAAAACCCAAACTTAATCAAGTAGAAACTTTAGAAACACAAATTGAGTGTTTTGTTCTATAACCTTCAAAAATGTCATGGAAAAGCTATATATATATATATATATATGTTTGAAATATGATCAAGAGATAAAGATATCTTCTTTGTGTTTTGATTCAACACTTTGCTGACAGTTCTAGCCAGTGCAATAAGGCAAGAAAAAGAAAATAAATGATGTAAATACTGAAAAGAAAATATAAAACTATCCTTACTGGCAAATGCCATGATATTTTATGTTAAAAAAAAACAAAGAAAGAACTATTATCTACTGAGCTGACACTCTAGTAGAGCTGCAGCACTGTTGGTTATTGGGAGCCATGATTAAAATCCCACTCCCCAATTTATGCCTAGAATGAAATCATGTAATCCAGTTTTGACTGGCCATATAGGATGCTCAAAACTGGAATTCGATAAAATTTATCTTTACTGATGACTATGGATAACATGAAGAATGAACTATAATTTTAATGAAGACATCTGAAGATGAATAATTTAAATAATAGATTTGATTATTTACTAAGGAGTTTCTCCTGCATCAACTTATTTAAGTTTCATGGAAATCTTGTAAAGTAGATAAGAAAGATATTGCTGGAACACTTTTTGGGTGAGAAAGTGCCACTTAAAGAGTTTGACAAACTTTTCCTAAATCACACAGTTAATAGGTAGTAAAATTTGGGTCAGAATTCAGTATTATGGATCAAGCATTTTTTTCTGAAATCTTCACTCATTTGCTGTGTGAATCAGTATCATCCCCCTTGCCCGTTATAAAATATAAAATTTTAACTAGATACTCAGTACAAAGGAAGACTTTTTTGCTGAAATTGTTTTATGTCTAGTTAAATTGCCTTATCTAGGACCAAACAGAGTATTGTTTATGAAGACATGCAGGTCTAGAAATAAAACATGAGATTATAAAAGTTACCCAAAGAATATTGGGTCTTCTATTTTTTTTTTCTAAGACTCAATAGAATCTATTCCCTTTTAAAAATAATTTCATTTTCCTAAAGCTATCTGGTGTGGCTTTGTGTTATATACCAATATTGAGAATTTTATAGTATTTTAAGTGTTATATTATCAACTTTACATTCCTAAATTAACCAAGTGGCTTTATATCTAGCAGACATATAAAAATAAAAACAATTGCTTATTTTTAATTTCCTTCACAGTGTTCAAGGCTTTAAATTTAATTCCACATTTTTGTAATTTTCAAAAATTTTATACATTTGGCATGCTTTGTATATAAGATGCTCAGCAACTGTTTGAATATACTCACTTTTTTTTCTTTTATTTCAGCATATTATTGGGGTACAGATATTTAGGTTACATATGTTGCCCTTGCCTCCTCCCTCCCCCAAAGTCTGAGTTTCAAGTGTGTCCATCCCTTGGATGGTGAGCATTGCACTCTTTGTGTATGCAAATACCCGTCCCCTCTTCCCCCTCCCCCCTGTCCAACATCCAATAGATGTTATTCTTATATGTGCACTTATGTGTTGATCAGTTAATATCGATTTGATGGTGAGTACATGTGGTGCTTGTCTTTCCATTCTTGGGATATCTCACTTAGTAGAATGCGTTCCAGCTCTATCCTGGAGTATACAAGAGGTGCTATATCACCATTGTTTCTTAAAGCTGAATAGTACTCCATGGTATACATATACCACATTTTATGAATCCACTCACGTATTGGTGGACATTTGGGATGTTTCCACATCTTTGCAATTGTGAATTCTGCTGCTATAAACATTTGGGTGCAGG
>CAUYSK010000348.1:0-46523 GCA_963575035.1 Avahi laniger | reverse complement strand
AGCCTACAGAATGGGAGAAAATATTTGCTCTCTACACGTCCGGTAAAGGGCTGATAACAAGAATCTATCTAGAACTTATAAAAATCAACAAGAAAAAATTGAACAACCCCATCAACAAATGAGCAAAGGAAATGAACAGAAACTTTTCAAAAGAAGGTAGAATAATGGCCAGCAAACATATAAAAAATGCTCAACATCTCTAATCATTAGAGAAATGCGAATCAAAACCACAATGAGATATCACTAAATCCCAGTAAGATTGGCCTCAATCAAAAGATCCCCAAACAAAAAATGCTGGTGAGGATGTGGAGACACAGGAACACTCTTACACTGCTAGTGGGACTGCAAATTAGTGCAACCTCTGTGGAAAAGAATTTGGAGATACCTCAAAGAGCTAAAAATAGAAGTACCATTCGATCCAGCAATAGCACTATTAGACATCTACCCAAAAGAGCAAAAGATATGCTATAATAGAGACATCTGCATCCCAATGTTTATAGCAGCACAATTCACTATTGCAAGGATGTGGAAACAACCCAAGTGTCCATCAATTCATGAGTGGATCATTACAATTTGGTATATGTATACAGTGGAATATTGCTCAATTATAAGAAATGACAGTGATCTAGTGCCTCTTATATTTTCTGGATTGAACTTGAGCCCATTATCCGAAGTGAGGTATCACAAGATCGGAAGAATGGGCTCTTCCTGTACTCGTCACCAAGTTGGTACTAACTGATGAACACTAGGGTGCTCACATGGCAGTAATACTCTCCAGGGATTGGGTGGACGGAGGGGTAAACCCACAACTAAGGGACACAGAAATGCCTCTGACCCTCACTTGGGTGAGACCAAGACCTAAAATGTAACCAAAATGTATCCTCATAATACCCTGAAATAAAAAAATGAAAAAGAAAAAAATATTATTTGATATTTCTGACTGTTTTTACTAACCTTGAGTGTTTGGAGTTTATTCTTGTGCATAATATGAGGTATGTTTCTAATTTTTCATTTTCTAAATGCTTAACCAGTTTGTCCCATGATTTGATAAGACACTTTTATAAACCATGAATTCTTATGTTTAAATATAGATGTATTAATAGATATTAAGTTTCTTTTTTTTTTGAGACAGAGTCTCACTCTGTCACCCAGGCTAAAGTGCGATGGCATCAGCCTAGCTCACAGCAACCTCAAACTCCTGGGCTCAAGCTATCCTCTTGCCTCAGCCTCCCAAGCAGCTGAAATTACACTACATTGTGTGCCACAATGTCCAGCTAATTTTTTTCTATTTTTTAGTAGAGACAGAGTCTCGCTCTTGCTGAGGCTGGCCTTGAACTCCTGACCTCAAGTTATCCTCCCGCCTTAGCCTCCCAGAGTGCTAGGATTACAGGCCTGAGCCAGCATGACCAGCCTCAAGTTTTTTTCTTGATCTCTCTAATTTATTACATCAGTCTCAGTATATTCACGGTCATGAAATATAAAGGCTTTGTAGTGTAGTAAGAACTTTCTTATAACCTTGTCTAAATTTTTAAGTTGATATTTTCATTATAATTTTGTTAAATTTATACTTTAAAATGTGAGGACCTTGAATTTTTTTCATCTTGATTCTCCTATGCAAGAATGAATGCTGTGTTTCCGTGTGCTCAAATCCCCTTTTGAATTCCTCTGAAGTGTTTAGGTATTTTTATGTATAGTTTTTCCTATTTTTCTTGTTATGTTAATTTTTAAAAAATTATTTTCTTTTTTGCTGTTGAAAATAAGGTTTTCGCTATTGTATCATATGGTTATTGATTGTGTACATAAAGACTGTTGATTTTTTATATTAATTTTATAACTTGCTACCCTTTTGAATTATTGTAGCATTAGTTTTTAGTATTGTTTCTTTCATTTAACAGGTTTATAATCACATATCTCTCATGTGGAGATAATTTATTTATTGTTTTCCAATTCCAATTATTCTGATATTCTTTTGTCTAATTATATTTGAAAAATCTACAGAGAGTATTGATTCTTATAGCCAACTGTGGACGTCTTTCCCTTGCTCTTAATCTTAGTGGAAGTACATTTAATATTTTCTCACTAAATAAGATGATGACTTTAAGTTTAGAAGTAATCATTATACACATACACAATCTTATTTTCTTGAAGATTTTATTTTCAAAAATAGGGTTTAAATGTTGTCAAAAGTTTTGTCTATGAATATGGTGGATAATATCAGTGATTTCCTAATATTAAATAAATATTCCATTTGTGGAATAAATTCTATTTGGTCATGGTATATTATTTTTATAATACATTATTGTATTTATTAATTTACATTGAATTTAATAATCTGCATTGATATTTTATAAGTAATATTCTTTTCTTTTTATGATACTGTCTTTATGTAATTTAAGTATCGATGTTATACTTCATAAAAATTATAAGAAGTTTCTCTTTACTTTTAATACTTTGGAACATTGTGAGTGTTTGATCTTCAAAAGTTTTATAGAATATTTGCTTTGAAACTAACTTTACCTTCCTTGGTTTGGGGTTTTCTTGAAGAGGATATTTCTTTTACTTCCTTTTTCCCTTTCATTGTTGTCATTTTCTATAGACTTTGCTCATTTTAAGTTTTTTATCTCTAGAGAGATGGCTTTGGTAATTTGCATTTCCCTAGACATTCATTCATTTGCAGAGAGATATGAAAGTAACTCTTTAAATGTCTCCTAGTTTCTCCTGTTTCCATAGCTATTTTCACATGGACATTTCCACTTATTAAATGTGTATTTTGCCCTGCTTTTCCTACATGAGCTAATGCTATGTCTATTTAGTCAGTTTTTCACACAAAAAAGTAATCATTTTATTTTTTGAAAGTTGCTTATTTTTATTTTTAGCCTTCTAAATGTCTCATCATACTTGATACTGGCTTATTTTGTTCTCTTTTCTACTCTGTTTTATTTTTTAAAACATGAAATCAGTTTATTTATTTTCACTTATGTTCATTTTTATTGATAAAAATATTTAGGACTATGATTATTTCTTCTAATTTTTGCTTTACATAAATACCATATGTTTTGTATATAGGATATTATTACTATTTTTAAAAATTTCTTGATTTTTGGCGTATTTCCCTTTCAGCTCAATAATTATTTGGAAGAAAGTTTTAAAATTTCAAATTGAAATGGTTTTTAATATTATTGATAACTTTTAGTTTTATTTCAATGTGGTCAGAGAGTTTTACTTCTACTATTTCTACCTTGAGAGAAACATAGTGGTATTTTTCTTTGTGACCTAATATATATTGTTTCATAAACACTTTTGAAAAAGCTGGATTCTCTATTTTCATGTTATACGTTTTTAATATATCCAAAATTTCCACTTTTTAAACTACATCATTTAATTCTTTTATATTAATTATTTCCCTCACTGTCTTACATTGAGAATGCTGTTAATTCCTACCATTTATACCATATTTATGTTTATTTCTCCTTGCCTTTCATATCTTTTGCTTTAGAAGAGTTATTTCTACAATGTTTGGTGTTTTGATATTTATAAATGATATTTTTTCTAGTAATCTTTTAGCATTAAAATTATATATTTTGTTACTTACAAAGTCTTTGCTTGAATTCTAATTTTTATATTGGCATTATCACAACCCCTGATTTCCTCTTTTTTCCTAATTCTTTGAATATATTTTATTTTTAGAATTATGTCATATGGTTGGATTTTGGTCATTAGCTAAATTTACATTTTTCTCTTTTTTACAAGTGAGTTAAGTCCATTTAAGTTTATTGATGTCAAAATTATGTTTTCTGTTTGCCATCAATTTTTTCATATTTCTTTATAATTATTAAGTATATTATATCATTTGCATTAGTCTATGTGACTTTTTTGGTTTTATTTATTATAATTTTTTTAAATTTAGGAAAGTTTGATTTTTGGTTCCAGTATGTTCTTTGTATGTAACCTGCTTTCCATTTTCTAATTTAACTTTATACAATCCAATTTGTCAATTTAAATAATGTAATTTAACTCCAAATTTTATCTCTATAACAATTCATAAGTGTATCCATCACTTGTCTTTCTTTCTCACTTTCTTTTCTATTTTTAATTATATTATTTCTCTATAACAATGACATATTGTATGTCATACAACATAAAATACCTTGCTTTTTTACTCTATTCCTTGCTCTTGTTTTGTTCTGTGATAAAAATGAATGCTCACAGTCACTCTTTTTGCAGGAAACTTCACCAGTTATTTTTTGGTTGGACGACATTCTTCCACTAGTAGATTGTTTCAGATGGACTCAGCGGTAGAGAATTCCTTGATCTCGTGAGGAAAACTTTTGTTGTTGCTTTACTGCCTTGAAACTTGGAATACAGCTTGTCTATATTTAAATTATTGATAAATCTTTCTACAAATGTTTTTTATGGAAACTCTTTGCTGATGAAATCTGATGTCAATCTAATTCTCTTGCTCTTGTTAGTTATACGTTATTTTTTCCAGGAGGCCCTGAGAGTATTTTCTTTAACTATAAAGTTTAACAGAATTTTTATGAAATCTTCAAATATTTATTTTGGCAGGTCAATTTTCACTAGCACTCCCTTGGGCCATTCAATATGTGGATTCAGGTCTTCTTTGGTTTTTATGAAAATTTTTTGTATTATAGTTTTCAATATTAGTTCTATCCTATTTCTTTATACGGCTTTTTAAAAATAATTATTTCAAAATATTACAGGAGTACAGATGTTTTTGGTTATATATATCAATTTTGTTATGCTTGAGTCAGGGTTATAAGTGTGCTCATCATCCAAATAGTATTCATTTTACCCATTAGGTAGGGTTTTGACCACCCCTTCTTCCTCTCTCCTCCTGCTCGATTTCCACTGAGTTTTACTTCACTCTGTGCACATGTGTGCTCACTGGTTAGTTCCAACTTAATAGCAAGTACATGTTCTTTATATACTTCACTTAGGATAATGGATTCCAGTTCCATCCAAATTGTTACAAAAGGCCTTACTTCATGCTTCTTTGTGGCTGAATAGTATTCCATGGAATACATATACCGTATTTTGTTATTCCGCTCATGAATTGATGAGCACTTTGAGTGATTCCACATCTTTGCCATTGTGAATTATGCTGCAGTAATAACCTGCGGGTGTCTTTTTGATAAAATGACTTCTTTTTCTTTGTATAAATACTCAGTAGTGGGATTGCTGGATCAAATGGTAGGTCAACTTTTAGTTCTTTGAAGAATCCCCATACACATTCTTTTAGAGGTTGCACTATTTTGCGTTCCATTAACATTGTATAGGCAATCCTTTCTGTCTGCTTCCATGCCAACATCTATCGTTTGTGGACTTTTTAATAAAAGCTTTTATGACTAGGGTAAGATGATATTTCATTGTGGTTTTAATTTGCATTTGAGCATTTTTTCATATTTATTGGCCATTTGTATATCTTCTTTTGAGAAGCTTCTGTTTATGTTTTTTGTCCATTTTAATGGGATTGTTTGAATTTTTTCTTGCTCATTTGTTTGAGTTCTTTGTAGATTCTGGTTATTAGCCCATTTTCAGATGTATATCTTGTGAATATTTTCCCACATTCTGTAGGTTGTCTATATGCTCTGTTGATTATTTCCTTAGCTGTGCACAAGCTTTTTAATTTAATAAAACCCCATTCATTTATTTTTGTTGTTGCTGAGATTGCCATTGGGGTTTTAGTCATAAATTCTTTGCCTAGGCAGATAACTAGAAATGTTTTTCCAACATTTTCTCCTAAAATTCTTATGATTTCATGCGTTACATTTAAGGCTTTTATGTATCTGAAATTAATTTTTATAAATGGTGAGAGATATGGATCCTATTTCATTCTTCTGTATGTAGCTATCCAATTGTCCCAGCACCATTTATTGAATAGGGCTTCTTTTCCCCAGAGTGTATTTTTGACTGTTTGTCAAAGATCAGTTAGCTGTGTGTGGATGGTTTTATATCTGGGTTCTCTGCTCTGTTCTATTGGTCTATGTCTCTATTTTTGTGCCAATACCATGCTGTTTTGGTTACTATAGCTTTATAATATACTTTGGAGTCTTCTAATGTGATGACTATAGATTTTTTTCTTTTTGCTTAAAGTTGCTTTAGCTATTCCAGCTCTTTTTTGGTTTCAAATGAAGTGTATAATTATTTTTTCTAGGTCTTTAAAATATGCTTAATATATGAAAGAACACATCAAATCAAGTAAAATTTATTTTAGTAATATGCATCAGGGTTTCCAAAAGTTCAGTACAATCAATTGGGAAATTTATTTTGCAAGTTAAAGGGCTTGTGTTAACTTTTAAAATGTTCTAGAGTCCTATTTAAGTGCAGTGTTTCTTTATTTAGTTTCTGCTTTGATGATTTGTCCAGTTGTCAGTGGGGTGTTAAAATCCCTGGAAATTATGATGCTGCTGTTTATCTTTTTGGTTAGATCTAGTAGGATTTGCTTTATGAATCTGGATACTCCTGTACTAAGCACATAAATATTTAGGATTATTATGTCTTTTTGTTGAATTACTCCCTTTACCATTATATAATGACCATACTTGTCTTTTTTTACTATTGTTCATTTAAAGTCAATTTTATCTGATATGAGAATGGCTACATCTGCTTTCTTTTGATTTCCATTTCCATGAAATATTTTTTTTTCATCCCTTCACCTTGAGTCTGTATGACTCCTTGTAGGTTAGATGTGTTTACTGGAGACAGCAGATACTATGGTTGTTTTTTCATCTTTTATGCCAGCCTAGATCTCTTGGGTGGGGCATTCAGACCATTCATGTCGACTGCTAGAATTGACATGTGGGATGCTGTTCTGTTTATCCTGTTGGGTAGTACCTTTCTGCTTTGTTTTCCCTCTTGTGCTATTGTTTTATATGAGCTCTGAGCTTTAGCTTTTTGGTGGTTTTACACTGTGGGGTTTCTATGGTGCTGATCCATGAATAATGCAGTTCTGAGTATTTCCTGTAGGGCAGGTCTGATCTTGATAAGTTCCCTCAGTGTTTACTTCTCTGAAAAAGTATTTATCTCTCCTTCATATATGAAACTTAGTTTTGCAGGATACAACATTCTATACTGGCAGCTGTTCTTTTTAAAAGTGCTGAAAATGAGGCCCCAGTCCCTCTAGCTTGTAAGGTCTCAGATGAGAAGTCTTCAGTTAGCCTGATGAGTTTTCCTTTGTAAGTTACTTAATGTTTTTGCTTCTTGGCTTGCAGGAGTTCTTCCTTTGTGTTGACTTTGAGCAGTCTAGAGATTATGTGTCTTGGTAATTGTCTTTTTGCAATGAATTTCCCAGGTTTTCATTCAGCTTCTTGCATCTGGATGTCTAAATCTCTAGCAAGATCAGAGAAGTTTTTGTCAATTATTCCCTCAAATAGGTTTTTCCAGCCTTTGTACATTTTCTTCTTCTCCCTCTGTGTTGCCTATGATTTTTATATTTGGCCATTTTACATAATCCCATATTTTTTGTAGGCTTTGTTTATTTCTCTTAATTCTCTGTTCTTTATTTCTGACTGACTGAGTTAATTCAAAAGAGTTGTCTTCAAGTTCTGAGATTCTTTTTTATACCTGGTCTAGTCTACTCTTAAAATTTTCCAC
Organism: Avahi laniger; assembly: GCA_963575035.1. Lineage (NCBI taxonomy): Eukaryota > Metazoa > Chordata > Mammalia > Primates > Indriidae > Avahi > Avahi laniger. Next base: position 38,909 of record CAUYSK010000348.1, on the reverse strand, counting down.
CATGTTTTGTATTTCTTTAAATGAAATTCTCATTTTCAGAATTTCTATTTTTTTTAATATGTCAATCTCTTTAGTGAATTTTTCATTCATTTTCCAAATTGTTTTTCTGGTTTCTTTGAGTTGGCTTTTCATTTTCTTTGGAATTCATTAAGCTTCCTTACAAACTAGGCTAGGAATTCTTTATCTGTCACTGCAATATCTTGATTTTGGTATCCATTGCTAGAGAGCTGGTGTTCCCTTTTAGGGGTGTCCTTTTGCTCTGATTTTTCATACTTCTGGAGTTCTTTCACTGATTCCTTCTCATCTGGAGCAGCTGTTGCTTCTTATTTGGGGATTTTCTTTTGTTTAGATGAGGCTTCTTTTCCCTCACCCCTTACTCAGAAGGGTGTGACTGTAGCATATGTTGGGTAAGAACTTTTGGCTTTGCTTGTGGGTGCTTTGAAGGTGATCTAGGTTCTGGATGAATGCCTTGGTTATAGATATCCTTTGTGTGGTGGTTTTCTCAGTTGCTAGTTGTTCGTAGGCTGTAGCAGTGGTGATCTATGTGTGTGGACAGATTTCCTGTCTCTCTTTGATGAGGGAGGATAGAGGCCTTTCAAATACATTCTCATCCCCAGTCTGTGGTCTTCTTAACAGTGTGAATTGGATTGGCATGCCCAGTCTAATCTCTGAGACAGTAGGTTGTGGTTGTGGGTGAGTATCGACCACACCCTATGTTATCAATTCAATAGATGCTATAAAGGGTTCTGAAGATTGGCCTCCCTATCAGTAGATGGGGCTTACTAGAAGGCACAAGCTGCAGTGTTATTTTTGGGACCTGTGACTTGCTGTTATTCCTTAGGAGAAACACTCAAAGCCCCAGGTGGTGGTTGGGACCCTGGAACTTCCAGATGAGTCCCTATTCTTTGCCACAGTAGAGGTGGGTTGGGGATTGAGGCAGTATTGGGCTGGGTGAGCCTACACTCAGGGTCCACAAAAGCTGGTAAGGTAGCTGTCTAGTGATGGGACAAAGGTCTGCTCCCAGGTCTCCAGGGAGGGGCTGAAGTGGCCCCACTTAAACAGAAAGTCTGCTTATGGGAGGGGGCCTTGACAATCTGGTTGTCAGGAACATGTTTTGCTCTTCTCCCTTCTTCCCAGTTCCACAGTCTCCCTCAAGCATCTGTCAACACGCAGGAGCTTAAACTAGTTGAGCTCCTCCATCATGGTGCTGCAGGATGGGAGCTTCCCTGTCCAGGATCCCACCCTGGGCTGAGGGAACGCTTTTCCTTGGGGGGAGGGATGCTCCACTAGTGCACTGTGGCTAGGACCCATGCTGTCCTCTCCTTTCACTGTTGCCCACATGGGCTACCTTGCCTCCCACGGTTAGTTCACAAATTTCCCCTCCATGACCTGGAACAACATGGCCTCCAGCCTGTTCCCAGGTCCCCAAAAATTAATCCCTGACTGTGCCAGGGAGAAGTGTCCTGTTTTTGAGGTGCCTATGAGGTGCTCAAGCAGGTTTGATGTCCCTCTGTTAGGTAGATTGTGAAGGATTACAGCTCTCCTAGGGACAAAAGTGGATGCTGCTGCAATTTACAACCCCCTTAGGTTTTCAGAGAGGCTCCTGGGATATTTGCATGTGCAGGAAGACTCAGGTCATGAAACTCCCAACTGTCCAATCAAAGTGGTTCTATGGTTATGTCTCAACCACTAGGGAGGTCCCAATGTGGGCACTGTAAAACAAGACATAGACCACACACAAGCCCCCTTTTTTGGTCCCTTCCTTTGGCTCTCCCTTTGCTGGGACAATGGGTCTGCTCATCATCTGTGGCATATGTATCATGCTATGCATACTTATATCTGGCTCTTGCCCTATAATCCTATCTTTCTCTCCTCAATAACCTCATTTTTGTGCTTGCCTAACTTTGGCATGTCTCGTCATCCTTTGGCCGGGGGCATGCTAAGACCTGACATTTCAGACCAGGGAGCTCAAGGGAAAAATGCCAGATCCTGCAATAGATTCCACAGGAAGAAGTTGCAGAGCAGAACAAGAAGGAGAAAAATATTGGCAGAGATCAATGCCCAAGAGGCTTGGAATCCAGCAAAAAGCATAGGTGGAGCGCAGTTTCTTTCTCTTTCCCTCACATCTCTGGCAGTCAGTAGGCTCCCAAGCTGCTGGAGAGCCTTTTTACCGTCAAAAGCCCAAAAGTGGCTGCCACCAGTGAACTGGAAGCTTCTTAAGGACAAATCACCAGGCTGTCAAAACCCTCAAAGTCACTTCTCATCACTGCAGAACAAGATGACAGGTGCCATATTGCTTTTTCATGCACTTTGCACCTTTGTCCTCCCTAGGCAGCTTCAGCCCCTCAAGTTTTGTTTTGCTTGTTCCACACAAACATTTCCCAGCTCTGGCCCACACTGCAGGAGCCACAGGGGCCGGTGGGTCCTGGGGAATCTGCATGACCCAAAATCCTGGATATTCTAGGTTGGCTATTTTCTGGAGAAAGGGATACAGACAACCAGAGTGCTAGATTTCTTCCATCCAGACTCTTCTCACCCCTTACCCCTTCCCTGGCCTTGACTGCTGAGAAAGAGGATTGAGCTGAGGCTCTTGGGAGCTGCTGCTTTCCCTGTTGATGTGCCCACCACCCTGAGGCTTCCACAGAGAGTGGCTCAAACCTTTCTTCCTAAAGACCTGAGGTCAACTAAGTGGTGCTCAGACTGAGCTCTCTTATTTGGCTTCTTAAGAGAATCCAGTTATAAGGCTGAGCACGGTGGCTCACACCTGTAAGCCTACAGTCTGGGATGCCAACACAGGAGAGCTGTTTGAGACCAGGAGTTCAAGATCATCTTGAGCAAGAGCGAGACCCTATCTGTACAAAAAAATAGAAAAATTAGCCACACATAGTGGTGTGTGCCCGTAATCCAAGCTACTTAGGAGGCTGAGGCAGATCAATCAGTTGAGCTTAGGAGTTTGAGGTTGCAGTGAGCTAGGATGGTGACACTGTATTTTAGCCTGGGGGACAGTGCGAGACTCTCTCTCAAAAAAAAGAAAAAAAAAAAGGAATCCAGTTATAAATATCGTAGATCTTTTTCACTTATCTTCCTTTTCAAGTAAGATCTGTGACAATTCATTTCATTCTTTATGTAATTCTCTTAATTCTTTTACTGTTTTTAAATTGCCCTTATTAAATTTACATTCAGATCTACTTGTTCTTAAAAAATATAATTTATTCATTATTATGATATTATTTTATTTTTTCCTTCTGTTCCTTTTCTGAGTTCAGCCAGCTCTCAGTTTTTCTTGTTTCTCCACTATTTATATTCCTAATATTTTTATTGATTGTTAAAATTTATTTTTTAAGTAGCCCCACACAGTTAATAGAGTAAATCTAAATCATGGTGTAGTTTCAACGTGTAAGCTGAATTGTTTTCTTTCCAATTTTTTTTTTTTGCTTAATTTTTATTGAAGTTTTGTATAGATGAAATTGTTTGTTCTTTTGCATTTCTGTGGCTAAGGCTTATGGTGTAGGGTGGTTTACAAGGCACCAAGTTAACAAATACACTCCAGAATAAAAACATCATATGTTCTTTTTGGATGACTTTTGGAGACAGGAGTAGTACGGTGCCAGGGTTCTGTGTCTTTTAAGTTTCAGATATTTCATTTTCTTTCCTTTACTAAATTCTCCTTTTTTTCTGTCAAATAATAAGTCTCCCTTCTTTCTTACCCTCTTCTCCTCTGAAACTTTCCTTTAAAAGACTGCCTTCTCAAGTTTCACAGACACGTAAAATTTCCTCCCCGTTGACTCCTCTGATCTGCTAGAAATCTTTTTCACTACCTTTACATGAAGGTTAGACTTTCTCTTTCTTTTAGTGAACATAGGTCAATCTTAACTCTGCAGCTTGTTCTCCTATTATCTTATCTATGTAGGTTTCCAGGACTCTCCTTATTCTCTGCAAACCAGGGTTTTGCACAGAAGAATGAAAGACAACTCTTGAGTTGGTGTTTATTATTGTATTTATGGCTGATTGAAAGTTAGCCTTCTCTTTCCTCTAGTTATGCTTTAGCATAGTTTTTGTATAATTTCATTTGTTATTGTTGCTATTTTTTGAGAATATGAGAGATTTGGATTTATTCAAACATTATTAATTTAGTTACCCACAATTTCTAAGCCAGTATATTCATTTATAAAAGGTGATATCATTTTAAAAACTTCTCTGACATTAAGTTCCTAATGCCTGTTTTCTATAAAATATAGACATGCTGAATTTATTTTATTATCTTTCTTTGGCCAAAAGGCTATGTTCTTCATTGAGTTTCCTTTAATTTCTCCTGTAATATAAATAATTAATGAAAAAGCCAAAGGGCTAGCCACACTTTTACAAAAGAAATACAGAGAAGTTAGGAAGGCATATATTGTCTTTTTCATCATGGCTATTTAGTTGTTTCTTAAGCAGTAGATTTCTATCACCATCTTTAAAAATTTTCATTAGATCTGCCTTTATATACTAATATCTTCTTTTCAACAGTCAGATTTCTAAATTACCAAAGCAGTAAAACTCAGCATCTGTGTACACAAATTACACATGGAGCTCAGGCATGCATAATAAAGAGAAAAGGGTAATAGGAAGCAGAATCAAAGTTTATTAAAATATAATTTTATGCCTGATTTGGTTAGAATTGGCCTGATTTCATTTGCACTTCACATCACCAGCTGCCAATTTAGTATAATTTGGAACCATAAATTACTGATGACAAAATATAATTAAATTTTTTAACAAGTTTAAGGAGCTTTGAAGTTCTTTTGCTGTTATACAGAGGAAGAAAAATCTTGTGATACACAGTCAAGGTCATTATGTAAAAAGAAAAGCTTTATATAGTGCTTTAAGGTGACTTTAAGAATAATTACATGCAAAACAAAAACCTTAAAAGAGGTAAAATGACATTTTATCTCTCTACTCAAGGATTTGGCAATATCCCCTAGTGTTTCTTTTTCATTCTCCTTCTTCTTTTCCTTCTTTCTCTTTAACTTATCATTTAGTATGGTCTTACTACTCTGCCATGAACCAATGCTATGTTATGGCTAAAAAGGTCACAGATACAAATTAACAGCCTCAGAAGAATGTGATGTGAATGAACCTGGAAGAATTAGGTCAATTCAAAATTAATAATTTTTCTTCTTTTTTGAACTATGGGAATTTTATATCTAATTTTATATTTAACAGGGATGACATAAACAGTAAGAGAGTAGAGAAGATCTTCAGCAAAATGATAAAGTAAAAGGTATGAGGAGTGAACATGTTAAATGCTCTAAAATAAGATAGAACAAAAGAAAATTGGTAGATATTAATAAAATGAAAGAAAAATAAACACTTAACTTTGTGTTATTAAATATATTATAATTTTTTAAAGTTAAATAGTGTTATTAAATTATATTTTATATCCAAGGATGATAGTAATGAAATTTGTCTACTCAGTGAACTCCTGTAGATTTCACTTAGTTAATGTGGAATGGGTAAAAATACTAATAAAGACAATGGAATTTAGGAGAATGCAAGTCCTGTGATTAAAAAATCATCCTTTTGGCTTCTATAAGAGAGGAATGGCCAGAGTAAACTATGTTCTTTAACGAGAAAATGAAACCATAATTGCATTAGAAAAGAAAATGTTATGGACACTGATTTAAATTTAGATTTACAAAATCATAGAATATCAAAGCCAAAGGAAGCTTGAAAATTATCTAACTGTATTCCTAATTTTGCATTTGAATAAACACATAAATCCAAAAAAAGTTTGAATGTTCAAAAAGTGTAGATTTTAATTTTCCAAAACGAAGGCTATTTGATCAGCTGAAAGAAGCAGAAAGCAGCTTCTTTGTCTATAGTCAAAGCAAATATTAACATGTGAGAACCCCAGATATCCTTCAGTTGCTTAATAACTTCCAAAATTCTGGACAAGTTCAGCATGCAATAGAGATATTAGTAAAAGTGAAGTTGGCAACATCAGAGCAATGTGAATGCTAGGAGCCAGATATAGAAGCAAGTCCTTGATGAGGAAAGACAAAAAAACAATAATGCAAGGATTGAGTGGCTGATATTGTCCTGAATTTGAAGCAAATGTGTTGTGTTATCAGACATAGCAAGACAAGGTCTATTTCCCTGGGATAGCACTCAAACAATAGAGCTGGGCTAGAAGCCAATTTTCTATTAATTTTTAAGGGACAATAAAAGAGTATGGTTTTAAAGAGCCATTGTCTTGTCTGGGTTTTTGAGTGGCATATTTCTAATAAGGTACATATGAAGACTCTAAGTTTGGAGTCCTCTGGGACTTGCAAAGGTTCAGTAAATTAAGAAACAGTAGGTTTAGAACTAGAACTCAGATTTCCTAATGCTTGGGCTAGTGAGTATTTTACCAGTAGCTTTTTTAATGTTGAATATTCTAGGATTATAAGAATCAGGAAAATAATTTAATTTTACTTGAGATTTTTATCTTTGGTAATAAAATTAAGATAACAAATATTTTCATGTGATCAAATAAAAATACTGAAAACAAACCAATGCAAGGTATGATGCAGAAACTCCTATTGCCTACCTCAAATAATAAAATTAATATAGCCTTTTTCTTCATCTTCATTAACTTTCCATTTTAGATGGATAAACTTAAAATGTACTTAAAATGTTACAAATAAAATCATGTAATAAATAGAAGAAATATAGGAGTAGTTTATTATCTTAGACTAGGGGAAGATTTTCTAAGCATAATCACACAACTCAGAAACATAGCACAATTGTTTAATTTGCTTGCATAAAATGAATAAAATATTATGAATAAAATATTATAACCAAAGTTAAAAGGCAGAAAAGAAACAATCATGCAACACATTTGACATGGAAAAATTAGGGTTATTTGTTTGTTTGTTTTCCCCATTAAAATAGTTCTTACAAATCAAAATAATAGAAAAGTGACCAAATAAGAAGAAGCAGTTCATCAAAAAGGGGATAATAATAGCTAATAAACATAGTAAAAGAAAGCCAATATCAACAACAAGAAAACGCTCATATTAGCAAGTATTGATTAGTTTGATATCAACAATGTTATTCAACATTTATCTGAATTTCAAGAATTGTTTTGAGAGCTCCATCTACTTTACACTATTGAACTAGTGGGATTCCTTTAAACTATTTGCACTGAATGATTGTATTTCATAATTATTGTTATATCACCAGTTATATACCATCATAAGAAATTTAAACACTTGTATTATTGCATATTAGAAATCTCATAGTATTCAACCTATTTCAAAGGACGATAGGAAGTATTTACTACTTTTACCCAATGTTATAATATTTAGCCTCACTAACATAAATTCCCCTGAATTTTACCCTCAGTTTCAGTAATGCAGTCCCCTACCAGAATTTGGGGTCTCTGATTCAGGTAGTATCTTAAATTTCCCCGTTAATGAAACATTTACTCCTTATTTTTTGAGAAAATATCCTGAGGCTTTTAAGACTCAAGGAGATTTTTAAACATGCTAACACATGTAAATGTCACAGCCCAACCAGGCTGTATAACATGCTGCACAGAGAGAGCCAATACACTGAGACGGCTGGGGCTGCAGTGGAGAGAGTGCCCAGTGAGGAGATGGGAGGAATTTCTCAAATCCATCTCCCTGAGAATTTAAGAGAAAGGATTTTTAAAGATAGTGTGGTGGGCAAAGGGCTAAGCAATTGGATCTGCTAATTGGCTAGGCTTAGAGTGAAATCATAGGGGTGTAGAAATTGGTTTTTTGTGCTGAGTCAGTGCCTGGGAGAGAGTGGCAATACCATTTCAATCAGTTCCTTGGTGTAAGCCACTGGTCTGGGTGGGTCGGCTGGTCCACCGGAATGCAGGACCTAGAGGATATCTCCAAAACTAGCTTTAGGTTTCACAAGGGTGGTGTTATCTATTGATAAATTTAAGAATCTTTCTTGCCATCAGCTATGTGATTCCTGAGTAGCAATTAGAGGAAAGCAAACTAGGGGATAATAGCCGGTTATTGTTATTATTTTTAACTATCTCTGTGCCTTTGCAAGGTTTAGGCCCTTACCACAGTTCTTACTTTGCACTCCTTTATTAATTTGTAAAGGGTAGGTTTCATAAATTGCAATCATTATCCTATAGAAAAATATACTGGCAATTATTTCAGGGAGTTCAGTTACTAAGGAAAACAGTTCCTGGGTTTTGAATTAGTAGGACTTATACAATCTTTTCCAATTTTTCTCTAATTAAAAAAAAAGAATATTTATACCTAGAGTGAAGATTGGTGGAGAACATTATATTGGAATCTAGGTGGAACACAGTCCTCTAAGGTAGATGGAACTGGATTGAAAAAAATCTCCTTAGGGTTAAATTAATGGTAATCCCCATGTGAATAAGGAAAAACTCACTGTACTATGTAGCAGAAAAAATAATATACCTAAGATAGAGACAATGTGAACTACATAACATGAAGAAAACTGGGTTACTATAGTCTCACAGTTTTACATATTGGTACTTTGTATTTTTCATAACCCATTTATTAAAAATGGAGTCAATCTATTTGGTTATGAGAAAATCCTATCTAGCAGAGCAGATTGGTACTATGTCTAAAATTGTTAATAACTGGAGATTTTGAATGTTTTGAGAGCTATTCACAGGACACTGAAATCCAGCATTAACTTTGAGAAGGAAATTTATCTATACATGGAAAGTTTGTGGTTAAGAAGATTCCATTGATCAAGGCTCTTATCACTCTCTAATCTGGAAATATTTCATCTTGGTCAATGATAAGTTAGGAGAAAACAATGAAATAAATTGAAAGTCATAAAAACATTCTGAGACATTAAAGAGAAGGAAGAACACCTGAATGATCAGAAAAGCACATTTCTAAAAATAATCCACTGCTATATTGTTTAATTCATTTTTTCAAAAAAATTATGATTGCTTACTAGATGCAAGTCAGGCAATTGTTTTATATGTCAAGTAGACATGTGTTTTGTGAAACAAAGTGGAAGGTCATAAGGAAAGCGAAGCTCAGATCATAATATCATAACATGAAAGGAAAATAAAAACATAAGGTAAGGAGCTAGAACTCGAATAGAATTTAGTGCCACATTGAGATGTTTTAGATCAGAAATGCTTCTCTGAAACTAGCAGCAGGAAGGAGAAAGGCAGAGAGGTGCTCTCAGGATGTAAAGAAAAGGGCAAGGAATTATACCGTGGAAAAGAAGATAAGAAAATAATGAGGAGATAACAGATGCATGAATTGTATTATAGGGGGAGAGGTCAGCAGAGATGAAACAAGTACTATATACTTTAAAAAACTTAATAAAAGAAATTTAAATTTTTTAGGCTATTTTAAACATTGTAAAACATGGCTCAGTAGTTTTTATTTCAGGAAAAGAATTGTTGATTACTTGAAATGCACTAAGGGCATTATTAAATTAAAGGAGGGAGAAGACAAATATTTCAATAGATGCTGGAAATGTATTTTGTAATTCATTTGCAGAATAACAACAATACTCCAGTAAAATTCATCATTAAACTCTGAGTGGGATCAAAAATTCCTATATCCTTAACGTAGTAATGATTAGGTGTCTTAAACCAACACTTAACATCCATGTATTAATCTATAATAAAGGCATTTCCATTAAAGTGAAGAACAAAACAAAGATGCCCATTGACAGCATATTATCATTTGGAAGCTACTAATAATGTAATAAATTCAATTAGGTGGTCCATTATACAATTAAATCAAAAGATCAGTAGGGATTCTATATGCTGTTAGTAACATTGTAAACTATATAATTGTAAAATGTTCCTTTTCAAAGGGGCAGCCAAAAAAAAAAAAGAAAAATTTACTTTATAGGAACATAAGTGGTTAACAGTTTTTTAAAATAAAGCAACAAATAAATCTATAAGAAAAATGAAACATTTAAATGTAATATGAATAGAAATATGAACTTGTAACATATAAACACTTCATTGTCTTCCTCTCATGACTCTACTTCTGAAATTCTATCCTTAAGAAGAAATAATCATACCTGTGCTCAGACACTTCCCTGTGTTCATCATATTGTTTTTGAAAATCATAGAAAATATGAACCTAAATGTCCCAAAGAAGATAAATAAAGTGCATATAATTGTGGAGCGCTGCAGTCGACGCCATTAGAAGATGGCGCTGAGCACCAAACAACTTTGAGGTAAACATCAGTTGAGCGCATGCGCCAGCAGAGGAACGCCTTTCTTGAGGAGGACCCTAAGGGCATGTCCAATCACAGTTTGCCACCTAGCCTTCACCAGTATATAAGCCTGTGCTTGTCTTGCTTCAGAGTCTTCGCCATTTGTATTTCCTATAGTCTGCCCCATTAAAGCACTGTTGGAAGAACTCCGAGTGTTGCGTCCTTCCTGCTGGTCAGGACGGCGTGACACCAAAGAAGATACACAAATGGGCAATAAGGACATACAGAGATGCTCAACATCATTAATCACTAGGGAAATGCAAATCCAAATCACAGTGAGATACCACTTCATAGCACCAGGATGGCTATAATTTAAACAAAAAGGAAAATCCCTGACACTCATTAACAGTAGAATGAATACAAAAATTTCAATAATGAAGCAATGGGAATGAAGAATTTAATTCTAGACAAAATAACATAAATATTTTTCATGGACATAATAAGGAAAGAAAGAAGCAAGACAAAAAACAGAATATAGTGTTTGATTACATAAACTTCATAAACAGACAACACTAACACTGGCAGACATTAGGACTGTGGCTGCCTCTGCAGGTATAGTGACTGGAATGGTACAAGATGGGGCTTCTGGGGTGCCAATAATACTTTTACTCTGAGTCATATTTATAAAATAATATTCATTTTATAAAAATTCATCAAGCTATGCACTTAAAAGTTATGAGCTTTTGTGCAAGTATGTTATTCTTCAATAGAAATATTTTTTTAAAGTTTGATGGTTTAAAAATTATGAGTAAGCATCCAATATAAAGTTCTTAACTTCCCCCTTCCCCCAGATATCTTCAAATCCTAATGGAAAAGCATTGTAATTTATACTTTTTCCCAAGACTTGAAGTTTGGATCTTTCCTTTAATCCACCAATCTCCCACTGAACAACAAAATCAAGTCCTCAACAATATTGTCACAGAACTGATGACACAGTATAGTCCTTGTGTAATCAAAAAATGTACACTATGGTTCCTTATTTACATTCAACTGGCATTATTTGCCAGGCACTGGGCTAGTTATATTCACATATCATCAATTACGTCTTCATCCCAGCTCTGTGAAGAAATCAATCTGGGCGTTTTTGCCAATGAGAAAATGGAAGCTCAGAAACATGTAGGGTCAAAATTCATTCCTAGGGCTTGGGCTTTAATTTCTGTGACTTTTATTCCACTTCACAGAACCTTACATATTATTAGCTACAATTAAATGTTGAAAATTACAATAATAAAATATAAAATTTATCCTCATTGTCTATTTAAAATCACTCTGCTAGCAACTCTCTACCAACTAGATTTCTGTGTGCTGTGCCAAAGCCAACAAGCTATCCCCTAAATCACTTTGCTTATTTGTGTCATTATTTAGACTGTGTTTGTCAGTGACAGTAAATAAATCCATTGCCAGCTTGGAAGAGCAAGTTAAAGAAATTATAGAGATTATTGACTAGCCAGAGACAAAATGAAAATTGGTTGATGCAGAAAGAGTCTTAAACTATGGGTTCCTAAGGTTAAACGTTTCTTTAAAAAGACTTGGCTACAGCACTGCAAAGTTAATCAGAATCATTTTACACTTTGCAATCAATAGTTCTTCCTAGTTACCCTGAGTATTAAAAAAAAAGAAGGAGAAGAAGAAAAGAAAGGAAAAGGCTCTGAAATTTATCCAGGTGAAATAAAATAAACTTCAAAATGTTGAGTGGAATCTCTTTTGTTAAAGTGGAAAATAAAATATTATAAAAGGATTTTGCTTCCCACCTGACATTCTACTTATTGATATTTAAAATGAGTATTAAATAAAATTTGTTAAGTGGGCAAAATGAACTTCTTCCCCAGACTACTCCTTTCTTTTTTCACGATATTGACTTTGTACCAAATAGCCAATCTTCCTTCCTCTTCTATATCTCCATGCTGTCTTTAAATGATCTGAAATTAGACATTTATACCTCAGAAAGAACATATTTATGCTATTGGAGTCAGATGCCCCATCATATAGCTTAGTTTTTTCCTCAGTGGAAATATCCGCAAGCAGTTCTTTGTGTAAATAGAAATAAAATGTTGCCTTGAAGTATATCATAGGTAGAGTAGCATTTGACAAAAGGATGTACACAGAACAGGCCCTGGCCTGGGGAAGAGCAACATTAATTTGCATTAGCAAACAAAAGCATGTATTGTGAAGTGAAGGCCTCTGGGGAAGGTAAAAGAAAATTTTGTCAAAGGAAGTCAAGTGTGTTTCCAGGAGAGAAAAGAGTTACATGAAGCAAATCTTTCTTCTCCCCAAGATGTAGAATTAATGAGATAAGGTAGGACTGGGAAGGCTCAACAAATGTCCAGTGGAAAAAAATGAGGCATTCAAAATAAAGCCCCTATGTAAATTGTGTGTATGGAGAGACACAGTACCAGTGGCCTTCTCTCTGATCATTTCTGCAACCTAAAGAACATTCCACTTCTGTTAAAAGAAGCTACCTATGCTAGTGACTAGAACAAAGGAGTCAATTCCAGATGTGGCATGGAGACATGACCTTCTGGAGTCATGGTGGAGCTGGTGGAGCCACCTCCACCATTGTGAACAGGGCTGACTCACCAAGCCTCCACTTGAGAATTCAGACAGTGCAGCTGCACCTTCTCACTGCATAGCTTTGCTTCAGAGGCTCTGCTGCCTGCTAGAGATAATTCAGGTTTCTCTGCATCCTATCTAGCTGCTTCTTCCCAAGGCAGGGGCATACCCAGTGTGTTTGCTGAACATCAAGGATGATAAATAGTAAAGAGGGACAATAGGATATAAAAAAAAGAAAAAAAAAGAGCCAGATCTTGTATGGCTTTGTAGTTACTACCTAGATTTTAGTTTTTATTTTGAGTGAAATGGGAAGCCATGGCAGTTTGTGCATAGAAGTGACATCATCTGATTTATATTTTAACAGGATTATTCTAACAGCTGGGCTGAAAATAAATGACAGGGAAAATAGGAGAAGCAGAAATACCAGTTAAGAAGGTAATGCATTAGTAGCAGGAAAACGTGACGTAGTACGGATTAAAGTGCTAGCAGTGAAGATGTCAAAGCCAAGATTCACATGGTTTAATGACTATAGCTTTTTTAGTATATTATTATATCTTCTCTTTATTCTTATTCTCAATTCTTTCTAGATTTCTGTTGATGCATTTTTCTTCTAGATGAACACAAGAGTCAGCCAGGCAATTTTAAATGCAAAAACTCATATCTAGACTCTGATTATAATTACCATGAATTTGTTTAATTAGGGGAAAAACATTATCTTTACATTAGTGAGGAATCTTATTCAAATTATTATTATATCTTAATTTATGTCAATGAAAATTTATAATTTAAAAAAGTCTTATACATTTTTACTTGAGTTTATTTATATAAGAAAGGTATTTATTATTGTATGTTTATTAAATATCCAACTCACTAAATTTTTCTTTCTAGTTTTAAGGTTGATTCACTGGGAAAATATAGATTATTTGAAAATAATAATGGTTTTTACAACATCAAGATGATCCTTAATATTGAGTAATAGGCTGGATGTGGTGGCTCACACCTGTAATCCTAACACTCTAAGAGGCCAAGGCAAGAGGATCACTTGGGGTCAGGAGTTTGAGAACAGCCTGAGTAAGAGCAAGACCCCATCTCTACTAAAAATAGAAAAAAATTAGCCAGGCGTGGTGGTGCACGTCTGCAGTCCCAGCTACTTGGGAGGCTGAGACTGGAGGATCACTTCAGCCCAGGAATTTGAGGTTGCTGTGAGCTAGGCTGATGCCATGGCACTCTAGCCTGGGCAACAGAGCAAGACTCTGTCTCAGAAAAATATATATATATATTGAGTAATAGATAAAGAACTTAAAGAAATTGTAATAGATATGTTTAAGGACTTAAAAAGTAAGCTTAACAAATGAACAGATGGAAGATACCAGCAGAGAATTAAAAACTGCTAAAAAACAAAAACAAATGAAATCTAGAAGTAAAAAGTGTAACATTAAAATGAAAAATTTACTGGATAAGCATAGCACATTGGAAATAGCAGAAGAATGGGTCAGTGCACCTAAAGATAAAGTGATGAAAATTATCCAATCCAAAGAAAAGAGAAAAAATTAAATAAAGTAAATTTTAAAAAATTAAATAAAATAAAGTCTTAATAAACCATGAGCTTCTAATATCTATTAATACACTACATGTGTAGTTGAACTCCCAGGAGGACAGAGAAAAAATGTAGAAGAAATAAATATTCAAAGAAATAATTACCAAAAAATCTCAAATTTTGTTTCAAAAAATATAAACAAAAAGATCCAAGAATCTCAGCCATCCAAAAGTATGGCAAATACAAAGAAAATCACGAACAGGCACATCAAACTCAAACTAATAAAAGCAAAGAAAAATCTTGAAAACAGCCACAGGGGGAAAAAAGACACATTACATAAATGAGACGATATGAATGACAGATGATTCCTCATCAGAAACAATGGAAACCAGAATAAACTAATGAAACAATGTGTGGAGCAACAACACAAAAAAAGAACTGTCTCAAGAGAATAAGAAGACAAGCCAGAGACTGGGAAAAAATATTTGCAAAAGATATATCTGATAAAGAACTGTTACTCAAAATATACAATGAACTCTTAAAACTCAACAAAATGAATAACTCAATTTAGAAAGGAGCAAAGACCTGAACAACTCACTGAAATAAACATACAGATGACAAATAAGCATATGAACAGTCTCCTAGGTCAGCTTTACTCATCAGTGTTTTCTATATTTTATTCCTTTTTTTAATTATTTCAAAATAGCTGTTCTCTTGATCACATCTTTATTTTATTTTAAATTTCGCTAATTTTTAAATTTTTATTTAGTCATTGTTTTCTCATGATTTAGGTTTATTTTTCCATAATTTCTTGACTTGAATGATTAAAATCTTTTTTTCAAGATTTCTCATTTTCTTAAACAATAATATAATGCTATCTAATAAACTAATTCACTTGAATATTGCTTTGGTTGCAACACATAGCTTTGTTATATAGTGCCCTTTCTAACCCAATAGTTTTTTGGAAGACTGGTTTATAATTTCCAAGTGGATAGACTTAGTCCTGCTATATAATTTATTGCACTGTACTAATTGAATTAATTTTTTACATTTCATCTTCTTGGAATTTGTTAAGATTTCCTTTGTGATCTAACATATGGTTATTTTTTTTTAAATAACTGTTTCCCCATAATTATGTAAATTGATCATGTTTGATTTGTTTACTTGTTTGCTGTTTTTTTTCCTTTCCTTTTCCTTTTTTTTTTCTTTCTTTCTTTACTCATACTTTGGACTGAAATGCAGTTTTTTTCTTATATCAGAAATATTCTCTTGAAATAACCCTTTGATTTTGCTTTTTTCCCCTACATTATGTTCTTTGTGAACACTTTAGGTCATACAGATTGAGCATCTGTAATTCAAAAGTCTAAAATTCAAACTTTTTTGAGTACCAACACCACGACTGGAAAATTGCACACCTGACCTCGTGTGGTGGGTCACAGTCAAAACAGTCAAAATTTTGTTTCATGCACAAAATTAATAAAAATTATCTTCAGGCTATATATATAAGGTATATATGAAACATAAATAAATTTTGTGTTTAGACTTGGGTCCCAGCTCCAAAATATCTCATTATGTATATGTAAATAATCTAAAATCTGAAAGAATCTGGAATCTGAAACACTTCTAACTCCAAGCATTTTAAACAAGGGATACTCAACCTGTATCTGTGAGTTGTAAACAATTCTGAAAATGCACTGTCCTTCCTCTTGAATCATAGTTTTGTGAGTGGAGAATCCTATGCTTAAAAACCATTCCCTTAGAACTTTGATCATATTGTCTTATAGCAGTACTTGTCCAATAATACTTTTTTTGATAATGGAAATTTTCTATATTTTCAAAATCCAATATGGTAGCCAATAACTACAAGTTGCTATTGAGCAATTGAAATAAGGCTAGTATGACATAAGAGTTGAATTTTTCTATTTTATTTAATTTTAACTCATTTAAATTCCCGAAGGCATCTGTGGCTAATGACTAATATGTTGGACAACACAGTTTTATAGTAGTCTATTACCTAGAATTGTATTGATATTGACAATGAGTATCTGATTTATTCCCCCCCCCCTCTCTCTCCCTCTCTTTGTTATTTATAGGCAACTTGTTTGTATGTGTGATGGTTTTTTAAATCTGGAATTCTCTCTATCATTAGAGGTCTGACATTTTACCAAATGATGCATCTAGATATAGATATTTTTCTTTTGTTTTCATTTATCTTGGTAGGCACTTGGGAAGCACTTTTATTCTGAGGTTCCATATTTTACTTCAACTCTAAGAATTTTTTTTAGATTATGTTTTTATTCTCTGCAGTCCAGGCCCTCTGTTCTCTTCTTTTGTAATTCTTATGGAAAGAATATTGTAAATTCTATATCTACTCACCCTACCATTTAACTGTTTTTTCAAAGTTCTTATTCTTTTGACCTTTCGTGATAAATCCTGATAATTCTCTGATTCAATATTTTTGTCCAGCAATTTACTCTTTTGCTATCTCCATTCTGCTATTAAGAATTCAGTTTTTGTTTCTATCCATGATGCTATTTTGAAACTCTAATTGCTCCCTTTTAATATAAAACTATTCTTTCTTATTGAATGACATATGCTTTCTTTTTCATCTGAGTATCTCTTTTACATTTTCTTTACTGTAATACCTTCATTCTATTGGCCATTAACATTTCTGCTATTGAGCTTCCTTCTATGGTGTTTATTTTCCTTAAATAGTAGTAGCACGAGTGGTGAGTGTGTGTGTGTGTGTGTGTGTGTGTGTGTGTGGTTGCTCATTTTGAACCTGATAGTCCCTGTTCACCTATTGATAGGGGTGTGTGTGTGTGTCCACATGTGTATTTTAATGAATTCTCCAGCCAGTGGTTTGCCCAAATAGGCATACTTGTTTGATTTCATCATTCAATTATTCTTTAAATTCTTAATCCACTGATGATATCTCCATGTTTTCCATACCTACATATTATTGTATTTATAAAATATCTCTTTTCAACTTGTAGAGATTTTCATGGCAATGAGTGTGCAGATTCATATACCTAGTCTTGAAGATGATAAATTTTTTGTATATGATGTTATAATTATCAATTTATTCTAATAGGCAAAACTTGTATTTGTTAAAAATCTATAATGTTAGGGATTGCTGGTTGCTGGGAAATAAAAAATACATAAAGATCTCAGGGTTTAGGGATATGGGCAAATGCATAATCAGACCATTTTAATGTAAAGTGGTATATATGAAGATAATAAAAATATGCACAAAATATAGTGTGGTCCAATACTGTACCAAGGGGAGTGATGGGAACAGTTTGGCAGTAAGGAGTATATTATTACAAATATTGTTTTATGGTGATAATTAAAGCAGACTAGCAGTTTTATTATTGTTTTTTAATTCTCCTCAAACAATAACAAAAACAAGACTTCTTGCTTTGCACATGTGGCAGACCACTCCCCTCTGTTCCCCCTTGTTGTGCCAATTGTGGGGGCTCAAAAAGGGAAATGACACTCTCTGCTGTGTTTCATCACTTTCCAGATGTTAAATATAAGACCCAAAACTATAAAACTTCTAGAAGAAAACATAGTGGGAAAACTTCAGGATATTGGACTTGGCAGTGATTTCTTAAGTATGGCACCAAAAGCACAGGCAACAAAAGCAGAAATAGATAAATGAGACTACATCAAACTTTAAAACTTTGTGCATCAAAGGACACAATCAATACAATAAAAAGGCAACCTATATAATGGAAGAAAATATTTGCAAATCATTTATATGTTAATATTCAGAATATTTAAAGAACTCCTACAACTCAACAATCAAAATATCAAATAACTGTACTAAAAATTGAGCAAAGGTCTTGAATAGACATTCTTCCAAAGATGACACACAAATAGCCAACAAGCATATGAAAGGATGCACAACATTATTAATCATCAGAGAAACGGAAATCAAAAACACAATGAGATATCACCTCACACCCATTAGAACGGCTCCTATAAAAAAAAAAAATCCAGAGAGTAACAAGTATTGACGAGGAGATGGAGAAATTGGAACCCTGTGTCCGGTTGGTCGGATTGTAAAATGGTGCAACCACTTTGGAAAACTCTACGGAGGTTCCTAGAAAAGTTAAAAATAGAACTACCGTAGAATCCAGCAATGCCATCTCTGGGTATATACCCAAGAGAATTGAAAGCAGGGTCTCAAAGAGATATCTGTATTCTCATGTTCACAGCAGCAGTATTCACAATAGCCAAGATGTGGAAGCAACTCAAATGTCCATTGGCAGGTGAACAGATAAACAAAATGTGGAATATACATGCAATGGAATATTATTCAGCCTTAAAAAGGAAAGAAAACCTGTCACATGCTACAACATGATGAACCTTGAAGACACTATGCTAAGCGAAATAAATCATTTACAAAAAGACAAATACTGCATGATTCCACTTTTATGAGGTACTTAGAGTAGTCAAAATCATAGAGACAGAAAGTAGAACAGTGATTATCAGGAAATGGGAAGGGGAGGGGAAAAAGGGAGTTGTTTAATGGGTGTAGAGTTTCAGATTTGCAACATGAAAAAGCTATCGAGATCTGTTTTCACAAAAATGTGAATATTCTTGCCACTACTGAACTGTGCACTTAAAAACGGTTAAGATGATAAATTTTGTTATGCATGTTTTACCGCAATAAAAAAAAATCAGTGTTGATGACTGCTACTATCAGTGTGGTTATCATCGATATGTCAACATACAATCAAAACAAGTGTTGAAAGATAGGATGGGTCCTGTCGGGACCCATTTTACCTCTTGAAAAAGAAATGTAAAATCAGCACCAAGTTAATCCCTGGGAAAAATCTCTCTACCTTCATGTTAAACACGTATTAACCACCACTTCCCAGCTCCATCTGTAGGTGGGAGCAAAGGTGGCCGTCTTTATGCTGCTACCACAAAATCGAGAGCAAACTTGATTGGAATTTTACACAGCCTAGTTACAAAGAGCAAACGCTCAGCTAAATATTTGCTGCGCTGAATCCAAAATAACTTCTGTGAAAGGACATCCTTAGCTGGCACCAAAGAAGTTTATAAAACTGGGTTACGGATGTCTCTAGGACAAAATGCGACAACGCTGAGTCATGGAACTATAGTTGAGATGCCGTAATCTGGCATTTGAAGACATTTATATCTCTGTGGAGAAACGGGCTCAGCTATGTCATGCATCTATCAGCTAGGTACCACCGAGTTCAACCTAACGAAGTCACATCTTCCAGGACAAGTTTTGAGAATGCAGTGTGAGAAGGAAGCCTGTTACGTGAGAAGTGGACCTGGCACTATATTCCAAAAGACAGATCTCCTGAGATGCTTTACTGGGGTGACTCTACCCAGCGCTGCATTCTGCCAGTGCCCCCTAGGAATCACACAGCTGTTACCCTGGCATCAATAATTCCCATCTTGGACAAGTGGCTACTTACCAAGCAGTTCATTTTTATTCAGGTATGAGGAAGAAGCCACACTGTTCATTTATTAATCTAGCAATAGTTTGTGGACTTTATAAATAGATTTTATCCGCATGTGTGATTATTGCCTAAATTCCCTGGCATTTGAATACATCTCAAGGAGAAAACCAAGTCAGCTCTGGCATCCCAGCTGGAATCCGAGCTTTCACACTTAGCAGCAGTATGACCTGAGCAAGTCATTCGTGTTTAAGCCTTAGATCCCTAGTCTATAAAGTGGGACCAATAACAGCTTTTTCATAGGGTTGTTATGGAAATTAAATGAAAGAATCTACTTCAGAACCTGACACGCAGTAGATGCTGATCAGAAATTATTTCCCTTCCTTCGTGCTTACTCAAGTGCAGGGGTCAGCAAATTTGTTCTGCAAAGGGCAAGAGAGTAAATCTTTTAGTACTTGTATGCCATACAGTCTCTGTGGCAATTCCTCGACTCTGTCATTATAACACAAAAGCAGGCATAGACAATGAGCATGGCTGTGTTACAATAAAACATTGTTTTAAGAAGCAAGCATTGGGCCAGATTTGGTCCATGGGATATAATTTACCAACCCCTGTTTCTTATACCATGTATGTCCAGGTATCAGACTAAGTTAATTTTTCACCATTTTGTTTGAATCCATCTGTTCCAGATATGTTCTCCCCTCCTTTCTCCACATTGCTTTTATTCTATTTCTGGAATATATCAGAACGAATGAATCTGGTTCAATGATTGGATTCACTTTTTCACTTTAAATTTTAGGTGTTGAGAAGATGGTGAACATTCAGACTTAACATGCTCAATGACTTTATTGAGATTCTGAGTGCAAAGGTTCTGGGTAAATCCGCCAGAGTTGAGCAAAATCCCCTCAATTCTCCCAGAGAGATTGGGAAAGGGACCATGTCTTGGGAATTCAGAGCTTACCTTGTAGCTTCTATTGGTGGAGGAGGAAATGTTGCAACTTGTTTCCTGGTTTTTAAAATATTGCTTACTAAATATGTTCGCACTTGCTTACGTATGTACTAAAAACACATAAGAACTAAAAACAACAGTGATCATGTATGTTGGGGTGGGAAACCAAGATGGGGCATAAGGACGGGAGGAAGATTTACTGGATATTTTTATTTAAAAATAAAAATGTTTTTAAACCATGTGATGCATGATATATTCCTAAAAATTAATGTTCCCAAAAAATAAAGAATATACATTAAAAAGAAGAAAAACAAAAAATATATTTACATTATTGATATTATTCACAAACTAAATATTTGCACACTTTAAATAAAGTCAAAGTGCAAGTTATTGAGAGTTCAGGAGGCTAGTATAGTTACCTTACTTTCACACAGACAGAAAAGAGTGGCATTTACAAGATATTTAAAAAAGTGAAGGATACATTTTTGGGAAATTTGGGAGAGAAAATGAGGATTTTAGGGACAGCAACTTGAAATGATGTGTAGGATTAGAAGTGAGAATGCCAGTATTTTAGCTTTTTTATGTATTGCTATAAATTCTTTGCAGGAACAATTTGAATTGCCTAGAAATAAAATAACTTATGCCCTTCCATTTCCCTCTGCAAATATCCGTAATGTCTCCATGATGAGAGATCCCAAAGAGTTGCTGCTACACAGAGAAGACATGAATATTGCCACTGACAGGAATTTGATACACTGTTTTTATTTTCTCAAACACCTATTAAAATTATCAATGGATCAATTTCTTTACTGTAGATTCAAAAAAGTAATGTTAAGTAGCAGGGTTTGTAAACTGTAAGAATCTTCTCCGTTTATCATTTCTGTGCTAACCTGGGATAACATGTTCCTTTGTCCCATGAAATTGCAGTACTGGAGTTAGTCTGTAGATTGAAAAGAAACCAACAATGCTGAAGGAGGAGCTTGAGAATGTATTTCAAGAAGCTATTTACATATTCTCCAAAGCAATTGCCAATGTCTGGCAAGGAAGGGAAAAAGTATTTTTATTATTTCTGGAGGGATTAACAGGAGGCTTTATTTGTTGCATATCAAACTGACCTTACATAAAATATGTAGCACTATTTAAAGAAGTTTAAAAAGAATTCTTTCTGACTACATAAATAAGACTAGAACTTGTAGGAAATATAATATGCTCATCCATTATCTGAATACTGCTTGGTTTTGATTTTGTTTTTTCTTTACAAGAGAACTGTTTCTGATTCTTGCCTCTTCAATTAAAATAATATGTAGACAAATTGAAGCTGGACTAGAAAAACAGTATCACTGAAGTTGGTATAGGTATATAATGTCCTTGAAGAAAACTTCATGGAATGGGAAAATTTAGTTCTAAGAATAGAAGACTAAAAAACGTTCTCTCCCCAAATACCTTTAGGGAGAGAAATAGAGGTAATGCCTTAGTGATTTATTAATATCTGTTCTCAATTTATATTCAAGGAAATGGACCAAATAGAAATGAGGGCCCAGAGTTATGCATGTGGAATGATTTAGTAACAAAACGATCATTAAGTATTCAAATATTTTATCCAGGGAAGTTATTAAAAATAGGACAAACTATAAACTCTGCATTACCTATTGTTAAAGCCTAACGGATGTTTTTTAGAGGCAGTAAAAAATCTCAATTACCTGCTATATTCCTTCTAGACTCAACATTTTGTGATTATTTATAGCAGTTTGTTACGTACAACAAATGCTAATGTTTGTTCCAGAGGTCTTCCCTGGCCTCGATCATTCTAACAGTCCACAGGCCTTCCCTCATCGCCATGATTTCTAAATTCCTTTTGCCTCATTCATCATGTACAGTCCATAGCCAGGTGCCACTGGCTCTCCCTTCAGAGAATTCCTCTAGTCCAGTTCTCCTTTTCTACTCTACAGATGCATTCTAGTCTTGGCCCCTGTGTTCTCTCCTGGCAGACTTCGACAAGGCTTCCCTACCTCACAGGCTACCTGCTGCTGGCAATGGTGTCAACATTCTTCCAGTCACTTGAAAATGAAATATTGAATGAGCTTTGATGTCTTCCTTCCTTTCCACTCACTATCTTCATATATCATCAGAGACCAGGTCAATTCTTTCTTCCTCATGTGCCTTGAATTTGCTATTATTTGCCAGATTCTTTCTATGTAAGTTGAACTTTTGTTCCTCTAATAAGAACTTTCTTGAAATTGGTGCTTAATGGATTATACCTAAATCTCATTAAAATAAATGTCATTGAAACTCATAGCCACAAACAATGGTCTACTTACTTCAAACTATATATAATGCTTAAAAAAAAAAAAAGAATCACAGTTTCCCAAAATAATTTCAAAGTGAAAAAATAATAAGCTCAAAGTCAGAAGTTCTAGCTTCCAGTCTCGTTTCTGCTACAAACCAGCTTTGTGACCTTGGACTTTAGTGTACGTATCTTTACCATGAGCAGGTCAATAAGCTTCAGGGACCCTTTATACTTTAAAGTCTAGAATCCTCTGATATAATTCTTGGATTCATGAACTGCTGAGACTTGCTCTTTCTGGTTCTTCTTTACATACCAATGATGTCTCATGTCTTATGCTCACATTGTCTTCCAGTGCCAACAATTTTTCTTAGCTTCTACTGTAGGGTTCTTCCTTAGTTTACTTTGGTTTTCCTATTATATTGTATTTCTCTTCTATTTTCCCTTCCTAGCCTGGGTATATCCATACTTGGTTTGGGGTTCCTATAGCATCCTGCACATGTACTCATCAGAATATTTATTACAGGATGTTGGGACCACTTCTTACTCATATTCATATTTCCGGTGCCTGGCCTGGGCCCTGAAACATAGAGATGGCTCATTCGTTTTTTGTTACAGGAAACTAAGCTGAGAAGGTAAACCCCACGGCACCACAAACGATTTTCTCTGTTAGGCATTGTCTGTTCAAATGAACCCAGGGCAATTATACCATAACACAAGCACAAAGGTGATGATTCTTGCCCATGACCCCTCATTCCTGCAAAACTGTTTCTGACATTTGATTTTAAGTGATCATTCTTCTTCTCTCCAAAGCAACATGGTAATGAACACATTATTTGGGGCACTAAAGGAGGAAATCGAACCCTATAAACAGGAAAAATAGTAACATATTCTCAGATTTACCACTTACTGCTATCTTTCTGCACGTTTTATATAATCAGATTTTTAAGTAAGCCTTAAATATAAGTGAATTCTAGGTCTTTAGATTTTTCTGTTGAGTTGGGTAATAAGAAAATGTTCTACATTTTATTGATTGATTATATTAAATGATGAGAATGAATTTAGGGCAATTATGAAAGCCATTTCTTATTTTTTACTGAGCTATTATTTTTATAATTCTGACATAAGGAATCATAAATTGTTAGAGTTTAAAAAAAAACCTTAGAAATCTGGTAGCATGACACTAGATTACTGCAAAATACTTGATTTACACGATTTGATAGGTATTTTGAGAAAAATTTTTAAAAGACTTGAGAAGAAATGAAAGTTCTGTGAGCAACATTATTTGGAAATGCTGATTTTTTAAAAATAGTTTTGTTTTTCTTACAGTACTTTTCAGAGCTTTAATATAATATTTCTAGTGAATTTTTAAGACTACACCAGGAATGTTATGCAGCATTTCCCTGATTTTTGGGTTATAGAAAACTTTCTTAGTGAAATGCATATTAATATCTTTCAGAAAAGTTTTCTGAAGAACAAGTTGGGAAATTCTGAGACCCAAAAGATTGTAGCTTATTATCTATAAATGCAAATGACGATTGAGGGGCTCAAGATGCTGATTAGAGACATCGGACACTTGCTCTCACTAGAAAGAACCAAAATTACAAGTAGATAATCATAGAGTATCAAGGAGAGAACATTAGAGTCCAACAGAGAACTCACAGGAAACACCTGGGGCACAAAAGGAGAAGGAAGCCAGCGGCCAACTCAGCAGAGATCGGCAGAAGCCAAGAGGAACTTGGTATTGCAGGGAAACAGTAAGTGAGAGAGTCTTGGTGGTCAAAAGGTTTTTAGAATTGAATGACAATGGTGACACAAATTACCAAAATCTCTGGGATACAGAAAAAGCAATGCTAAGAGAGTAGTTTATAGCACTAAATACCTACATCAAAAATACAAAAAGATCACAAATATCCTAATGTTGCACTTCAAGGAACTAAAAAAAAAAAGTGAACAAACCAAACCCAAAGCTAGCAGAAGAAAAGAAATAAGAAAGATCAGAGCAGAACTAAATGAAATTGAAACCAAAAAAATATGAAAGATCAATTAAACAAAAAGTTGATTCTCTGAAAAGATAAACAAAATCAATAGACCATTAGCTTGATTAACTGAGGAAAGGAGAGAAGATCTAAATAAACACAATGAGAAATGAAAAGGGAGATATTACAACATATCACAGAAATACAAAAGATCGTACAAGACTACTATGAACACCTCTATGCACACAAACTACAAAATCTGGAAGAAATGAATAAATTACTAGAAACACACAACCTCCCAAGCTCAAAACAGGAAGAAATGGAAATCCTGAACAAACCAACAATGAGTCAAGTCTCAGGTTACAAAATCAACATACACAAACCAGTAGCATTTCTATGCGCTAATAACCACCAAGCCAAGAATCAAATGAAGAACTCAATCCCATTTACAATAGCTGCAAAAAAAATAAAATACCTTGGAATATACTTAAATAAGGAGTTTAAGTATACAGGGTGAACTACGAAACACTGATAAAAGAAATCACTGATGACGTAAGCAAATGGAAAAGCATCTGACCAATCAGTATTGTTAAAATGTCCCTACCGCCCAAAGTTATCTACAAATTCAATGCAATTTCTATCAAAATGTCAATGTAATTTTTCACAGAATTAGAAAAAATAACCCTAAAATTCATATAGAACCAGAATAAAAGACAAATAGCCAAAGCAAAAAGAACAAATCTGAAGGTATTACATTATCCAACTTCAAATTATACTACAAGGCAATAGTAACCAAACAGCATGGTAATGGTATAAAAGTAGACATAACTACCAATAAAACACAATAGAGAACCTGGATATAAAGTGAAGTAACTACAACCAACTGATCTTCAACAAAGCAGACAAAAAAGTGAACAAACCAAACCCAAAGCTAGCAGAAGATAAGAAATAAGAAAGATCAGAGCAGAACTAAATGAAATTGAAACCAAAAAAACATGAAAGATCAATTAAACAAAAAGTTGGTTCTCTGAAAAGATAAACAAAATTGATAGAACATTAGCTTGATTAACCAAGGAAAGAAGAGAGAAGATCTAAATAAATACAATGAGAAATGAAAAGGGAGACACTGGGGAAAGGATACCTTATTCAATAAATGGTTTGGGAAAATTGGATAGACTCATGCAGAAAAATGAAACTGGATCCCTGTCTCTCACCATATACAAAAATTAACTCAAGATGGATTGAGGACTTAAATGTGAGGCCGGGCATGGTGGCTTATGCCTGTAATCCTAGCACTCTGGGAGGCCAAGGTGGGAGGATTGCTGCGGTCAGCAGTTAGAGACCAGCCTAAGCAAGAGCAAGATCTCATCTCTACTAAAAATAGAAAAAATTAGCCAGGGGTGGTGGTGTGTGCCTGTAGTCCCAGCTACTTGGGAGACTGAGACAGGAGGATTGCTTGAGCCCAGGTGTTTGAGGTTGCAGTGAGCTATGATGATGCCACTTCACCCTAGCCCAGGCAACAGAGCGAGCTCTGTCTCAAAAAAAAAAAAAAAAAAACTTAAATGTAAGACCTGAAACCATAAAAATATTAAAAGAAAACCTGGGAAAAATTATGCTTGACTATGCTTGACATTGGTCTAGGTAAACAATTTATGACTAAGACCAAAAAGCAAGTACAACAAAAACAAACACAAATAAATGGGACTTAATTAAACTAAAAAAAAAAAGCTTCTGCACAGCAAAAGATATAATCAACAGAGTAAATAGATAAATATGGAATGGGAGAAAATATTCACAAGCTGTACATCTGACAAAGGCCTAATAACCAGAATCTATAAGGAACTCAAATCACCAGGAAAAAAACAAATAACACCATTAAAAAATGGGTAAAAGATGTGAACAGACATTTTTCAAAAGGAGAAAAACAAATGACCAAACAAACATATGAAAAAATATTCAATATCACTAATCATTAGAGAAATGCAAATTAAAACCACAATGAGATACCACCTTACCCCTGTCGGAATAGCCACTATCAAAAAATCAAAAAACAATAGATGATGGCATGGATGTTGTGAGAAGGGAACACTTATCCACTGTTGGTGGTAATACAAATTGGTACAACCTCTACGGAAAACAGTATGGAAATTTCTCAGTGAAGTACAAGTAGAGCTACCATTCAATCCAGCAATCCCACTACTGGGGATCTACTCAAAGGAAAACAAGTCATTTTATAAAAAAGACACCTACACGTGTTTATCACAGTATGATTCAGAATCACAAAGATATGAAACCAACTTAAGTGCCCGCCAATGTATTAGGGAAATGTGGCATGTACATATACTATACATATACGATAGTACTCAGCGATCAAAAACAATGAACTGATGTCTTTTGCAGCAACTTGGTTGGAACTGGGGGCCACTGTTCACAGTGAAGTAACCCAGGAACAAAAAAATACCGCATGTTCTCGTTTATAAGTAGGAGCTAAGCAATGCATATGCATGGTCATTCAGAGTGACACAGTGGACACTGGAAACTCAGAATAGGGACAGTAGTAGGAGATTATGAGATAAAAAGTTACCTATTGTGTACGACATAGACTATTCAGGTAACAGGTACACTAAAAGCCTAGACTTCTCCACTGTGGAATTCATCCATGTAGCAAAAAACCATCTTAAAGATGGCCAACAATTTATAATATTGGAAAAAAATAAGATAACTCTAAGTAATATTTTATACACATGTGTATACTTATATATGATGTTTATGAATCTGTTCCAGTCCTATATTTTTAAGATACAAACTTTTGATTTTTAAATAGATAAAATGTCAATTAAAATTGTTTTGATCATATAAGAAAATCGGAATCTGTCATATTTTCTAATCTCACACAGATTTGTTTATTGTTTTATACTGTGTTGTGCAGGATAAACCAATTAATTTACAGTTTTTACAATACCCTTTGGAGACAAAATATCAGTCTAGTCAAATTTTGAGTTCAACAATGGCATGTGGTTTGAGGAAGCTTACTACTCTAAACTTGAATTTGCATCAAATTTTCCAAATGTGAATATTTACAAAATGGAATCATGATGGCTTATTACCAGGAATTTAAAAAAATAAATAAAATTACACTTTATTTTTGCAATGGCAAAATGCTTAAGGCCCATTAACAAGGAGGGAAAACATGTTACACTGTTCAAGGGAAATGGATAAAAATTTAGCAACTAAAATGACTTCTGCTCCTCTGTGGCTTGCAGAAATCTGGAGAACAAGTCAAGATACCTCCTTAGCCTTTCACTCCGCTGAGTATGGGAGAGAATGAATACTTTTGTTACATGAATACTTTTGTTAACTCTTCCACATTTAAATAAAGAAAATAAAATGTAAGGAATAGAGACTCGTAGAATCTCATGTCTTGAAGAAAACATAGAACGAATATTTGCTGTCTTGATAATAATACTTTCCAGTAAGGTAAAAGTACCAGTATCTATTGAAATATGTTCAGGCAAATATTTGAATTTTTTTAAAAAATAAACATCCATTCCTTGCTATGGAATCTGACTAGACTAATATGCATATATTGGCCAAAATCCTGAAGTCAGACAGACTCATCCAAATAGAGTGATATGGGGTAGGAGTATGGAAGAGTCCTTTCCAGGGACCCTGCCTCAAATGTCACATATCAGTCATGTATTCATTCATCTAAGAAACACATACTGAACATCTTTTAAGTGTTCGGTTTGAAAGCTTATATTAAACAAACATTTACTGAGAGCGCAGTTTGTGCCAAACAATATTCTAGGTGTTAGAGATTCGCCAGAGATGCAAACAAACAAGGTGCCTGTTCTAAAAGAGCTTACATTCCACCAGGACAGATATTCCATAAGCAATCTCAGGCCGTGGGAAGTGCTGTGAAGAAAATAAGAGAATGATGCAATAGGTGGTTGGAAAAGGACCACCTCAAGAGATGGCACCTGAAATGACAACTAAATGACATGAAGAATTCATCCATAAAAGATCTGGAGGAAGGACATTCCAAGCAAAACGGATGGCAGATGCAAATGATCTAAGGCAAGAACTAAGTTGAGTTGTGCTCCAGGGACAGATAAAGGCTAGCAGGAGGGAAGTGCACTGAGCAGGCAGGAGGGAGGCGCAGAAGGAGGTGGGTGGGGTAGGCGGGGCCAGATCATGCAGGGCGTTAAGTAGTGAGATTTTATTCTATGAAGATATCGGATGATTTTATGCAGAGGAGTGGCATGATGAAATTTACCTTCTCAAAAAGACCACTTTGGATCCTGTATGGGACATTGATTGTCGACAGCAAAAGAAGTCAGGAAAACAGTCTGAAGCTAGTGGCATAATCCATTCGAAATGGTAGCTTACAGATTTAAATTAAGGTGTTAATAGTAAAAATAGGAAGAGGGAGATAGATTGCAGATATATTTTAGAGATTGAATTGCCTGGACATGCTGATAGAATCAATTTGAGGGAGAGTAAAAGAGAAAATAAGAAATATCTTCTAGATATTTGGCTTGAACGATTGAGTATATGGGTGTGGGAGGGATTTTTTCCTGATACAGTTTGGCCAGGAAGAGGAAGGGGTGTGTGTGTGTTGATGGGGAGAGGTTGATCAAGTGCTTTTTTTAATATGTTAAGTTTAAGATGCCTAGCAACATTTAAAAGAAGATGTCAAGTGGCACTTAGATCTAGGAGCCTGGAATTTATAAGAGAAATCCGGTTTGGAGATATGAATTTGGAAGTTATTAGCATATAGATAGATATTTAAAGCCATACACCAAAAGCATTCACCCAAGGAAATGGAGAAAGCAAGAGGGCTCCCTACGAAGCCCTAGAGCACCAAAACATTTGAGCAATCAGGAAGGTGAGGAGAAAGCAATACAAAAGACTAAGAAAAATAGTATTGTGCACCGAAAGTTTGAGCAGTCAACAGAAAGTGCGTTTTTCTTCAGCAATGCTCACAGCACTGGTTTTTGTCTTTTCTATACAGTCCTCTCTGTCCTCTCCAGAGTAGATGCTCTTGGATTTCAGTTTATTTCATAGCTGTGGAATAAAGAAGGTCTCATGGATAGAAATCCACAGACAAATCTAAACTGGATTAAACAACTTGGACCCATTTTTAGGTCCACCCGGGGAAAAACACCAAAAGTGGCTGATTCCTGCAAGGGAGAAAAGGAGAGAGGGAGGAAGAGAGAGAAAGGGTGAAAGCATAAAGCTCAAGGTTAGAGAATCTCACTGACTGACCTTTCTAGTGGCATTGGGCTTGTTCCTCAGTATCTTACTCTCTGGATTCTCTTAAACTGATTCCCTCCAGACACAGTAAACTATAGAAGGACCCTTTTTGTTACAAGGACAAAGATTATAGCCATTTTCATGTGATAGGTTGTTGTTGTGTTGTTTTTTAAGTTCTGGTGTTCTTATATCAATTTTCTTGTAACAAATTAGCATCTCTTTCAAAGTTCAGAAGCCTTGGAAAGACAATTAGTGGAGGCAGATTATAGTGAAGTAGTTATTATAATTTCTGTCTTTTGATTTTCAATACACACATCTACTATCTCATAGTCTATCAAGATTTCATGCAGTCTAAGACATGATTTAACTAACAAGTATTCAAGCAAGAGGTATTTTATTCCTGTTCTCAGTTCTAACATTTGAGGAAGAGTGTATGATTAGCATCTTATGATCATACGGATACCGGATTAATTCTCTACAACTGTTTATTGAGGTAAAGGTTTATGAAAATAATCCATTAGCTTTGGCTGCCTCCTTTTCTTTAAGGTTCTTTGGAGGACTGTCATGAATATTAATGTTTGTTGTTACCACTTAAGTCTGTATCCTCTACCATTTTTTTTTTTCTGTACAGCATCCTTTTTGAAATCCGTAGGATAGTCTCTTCTCACCAAATTCACCTAGAAAAATTGTGATCCTCAGGTCAACAGAGACATTCTATTTAATTGAATTTTCTTATTAACAAGGGGTTAATCCAAAAAAAGCAAATAAAATGGTGAAATGCCCACCCTTCTTATTTAAAATAATAATCCAGACAGAGATATTCCCAGCTGCCTAAGGAAAGCCTTTGTGTTTGATGCTAACCAACAAAGAGGACAGGGAGAGAAAGGCTCAGTCCCCAGATAAACTAGCCTTTAGGGTTGGAGCAGAATAGAATTATAATCCCATATAACAGAACACCCCACCAGAATAGTTTGCACATTTAGAAGTTTACTTTTCTCACACAACAAGAAGTCAGAAGGCAGGTAATTGCTGCTGTTGGTTTTAGGTCTAGGCCAGAAGAGATCTTGCAGCTTCCATTTTGCCCTCTTGGAATCTAATCATCATGGAAACTCCTGTTATCCTGCTGGAGAAGAGGTCGCAGAAAAGAGTCCCTGGAGGATGAGAAACAATGTGGAGAGAGAAGCCATCACGGGGGAGTGAAGAGTCCCAGCCAACAGCCAGCACCTAATCCCCAATGCGATGCGTGAGTGAGACCCTCTGGATCCCTAAGCCCAGCTGAGCTGCGCCGGTTGACACTGTATGAAGCAGAGATGAGCAAAGCCCCACTGGACTTTGCCATAATTCCTCACTCACAGAATCATAAGCAATAAAATGGTTACTGTTTTAGGCTACTACATTTGAGGCTGGTTCATTGTGCAGTAATAGAAAACAGAAACAGAAAGTTTAAGTAAATTCTTGCAGTGATATATTTCCCCAGATAGAGAGCACAGTCCTTTATAGAACTCTGTTTCTAACTCTTTACATCAATCATGCCCCTTTAGATTGTGTCTTTTGTATTATCAGACTTCACCAATTGATAGAAATCCTCTATGTGTGTGTAGGTTTTTATGCAAGGCAATTATGTTTTGAATAAAGACCAGATACCTATTGATCTGCCAGTGAATACTAATGGCAGGGAAAGAATGATGATAAAATTCGTGTATTTATTTCACTTTGTCTAACTTCCTAGTCTCAGAAACAAATTATTTACTTAAGGATTACAATCTTGTTTATATTAGTAGTAACAGCTGGCATGTTTCTTTGAAACTCCTCTTCCTAAGGGTCTGCTCAGCATGAGGTAGCACTCTATAAATAACACAAATGTTGACAATCAGCCTTTCATACTCTACTTGAACTTTTCCAACATATTTTCAAGACACTGGCTAACGTTATTTGTTTTTTATAAAAGAATATCAGGTAGATAGTACAGATTTTATTATCCCCATTTCACATACAAAGCAACTAAGGTATTGGACGTCGTATGAAAAATCTAAGCACATGTAGCAACTTAAAAACAAAGCCTTGCTGAACAAAGTTAGTCAAAACTAATTCAGATCTCCCACTTTTAGTGGGATATCCTTTTCACACTGTAATTGGGAAACTTACAGCATCTAAGTGTACTGACACGTCATGATCCTCTTTGTGTTTTCAAGAGAATAAAATATTTTAAAGAATATTTGAAAAGTAACATATAATTGTGTTACATAACATATGTAATATATGATTAATTTACCTCAATGGAAATACTTCTAAAACAATTATCTACGTCTCAACTTTCAAAATCTAACATTGTTTTAGTAACAAACAAAATCAGTTCAGCCTTACAAAAAGCTTCCCGAAACCATTAGGTTTGCCTAAATGCTGAGCAGCCTTCTATCAGCAAATTCCTATTTTACCTACTTCTATTCTATCCCATCAAACATCTACAAACTGAAAGAGAAAATTTTGACTCTAAGACAAATACTAACATAGATTGCTACCCCTTTCCCCTCCAAAAAAAGAGAAAGAGAAAGAGAGTCTCTATTAAATTTCCTCTTGGCCCATTGCCTAATTTTCCTGAGCCCCACCACGGTCGCACAATACAGAACAAGGAATACATAAAGTTCAGTTTTCATTTTAGAACCATGGAGAAGAAACATAGCATTACGTTTTGTAACCCAGATGTAATTAAGAAGATTACTGCTTAAATGTAAAACTGAAGCTTGGTTCTTCACATCTTTATTAGTCATGTGAAAGAAGACGATTAGGTTTGCTTTGATTTCTTTTAGGCGCTGGGAACATGGACTCGTGTTTGTTTTCATGGCTGCCAACGTTTAAACCTTCCAAGCAATTTTGGATTGAACAACTGAACACATTAAACAGCTAATGCATAACACACACTATGTCCTCATTCAAAAACCCACAGCAACTTCTAAAACATTTTAAGCCGCAGCTTTTGTCATGAACAGTAAATCTATATTCAAAATCTTGTTTAAATTTTGTTTAAACCTTTCCGGAAGAGGACGCCCTTTGAGAAAATGGTTTCTGAAAGTGTTTATATCAGAGGCACTTATTAAAGTCTCAACTGCAGGGATTGCTAGGGATTCAGGAAGGCTAATCACTTTATTTCTGTTTTGGAGTCAATATTCCTCGATGCACTAACTAGAGTGCTAAGTGAAAAATAAGGCTTCTGATTAAAGAGAATGGAAAGGGATCCTCAAGTTTTCAACAGAATGACTTTTCTTTTATTTTTCTTCTACTTCTCTTCTTCTTTTCCTCCTTCTCTTACAATTTGTGCCATGTGGTTCAAATAAAAGTGCTCAGAAGGCAATCCACTCGTGAGAAAGGATGATCATTAGATTGATTCCTCAGGAAAAAAAATGACTGAATGCTGGTAATTGTTGAAATTGGCTGAAGGGTACATGGGAGGGGTGCATTATACTAATGTCCTAGTCTATATATTTTTGAAACATTATGTAATAAAGAGTAAAAAATGTTTTCTTAGGCAAAAAGCAGTAACAAATAAACTAAAGCAGTTAATACTGGTAATGATTTTTGAGTAGCAGAATTAATGCAAGTTTTCTACTTTCTACTTGAAAAAAAGATACTCAACTTTTAATGTTCCTTGCTCTATACTGTCAAGAGTCCTAAAACATGTTAATGTCAAATAACTTAAAGATTTGGTAACCTTAGGCTATTTGGAGGATAATTTGGCTCCAAGAGTCTGAGTTAAAACTAGGTGATAAAGAACATTTGCATTGGTTTTTTTAGAAGATTTCCTTCTTAATTTTGTCAGCAAATACCATGCTAATTTCTGTGCTCCAGTTATCTATTGCTTGCATAACGAACTACCCCAAAATGTAGTGATTTAAAACAACAACCATTTCACCTGCTTGTGAATCTGTAGATCAGGAATTTGGACAGCAAGAGTGTTTCTGCTACATGATCTTTGGGGTCTTAGCTGGGATGATGGAGAGGATTAGGAACCAGCTGGGTAGCTCCACTGGGTCTGGGGCCTCAATCTTCCTGTTGGTGGAGTTTCCTGGTGCTCCTCCCATGGCCTTGCCACATGCCTAACTAGGCACATTCACAGCCCACAGGACTCAGGAGTAGTGGGGTTTCTCCACGGCAGCAGACTTCCCAAGAAAAAAAGAGGAAGCTGTCAGGCTTTGTAAAGACTAGGACCAGAACTGATATACCGTGATTTCTGCTGCATTCTGTCAATCACAGCAAATCACAGGGTCCAGCCCAGATTTAAAGAGAGGAGAAATGGATGAATCAGCATGCCCACAGAGAGAGGTAAGGGATTGTGGGTGGCTGTCTCTGAAAACTATCTATCCCATATTGCTTACTTTGCCTGGTGTTAAAAGAGCTTTACATTTGAGATGTATCTTGGATTTTGAATCTTAAGCACATTGGAAAGTACCATCACCTAGGGGCAACGTAGTCTCAGTTTTAAAAGGTATCTAGAAGGGGAAAAGAGTTTTTGCGTAGTGAAATGGCAAATGTCTTTGGACCATAAAATAATACCCTTTCTCACAAATTAAATAAAAATGACTAATGTAGTAAGAACACAGTGCCTAAGTCATATTATAATGCAGATGTAGGGGGAAATATAATGTCTTTATTCAGTCTCTAATCCAGATTTGCTTCCCAAATGCCTACCCACTGGTGATTAGGGAAAAAAATGTATCGAATA
This sequence comes from Avahi laniger, assembly GCA_963575035.1. Classification (NCBI taxonomy): domain Eukaryota; kingdom Metazoa; phylum Chordata; class Mammalia; order Primates; family Indriidae; genus Avahi; species Avahi laniger. Next base: position 3,957 of record CAUYSK010000348.1, on the reverse strand, counting down.
TACAAGGTTGGTCCAGAAGGTATCCAGCCACTGTTAACATAATGAGAATGGTTTGCATGACATCGATGTAACCTGGTACCCAAGGAGAGTAGACTGGAATGCACGTTCATGAATAATGACAACTTCACTATACCAGTCATTGGGACACTAAACGCCGTTGAGAGAGCATGTGTACTGTGTGACCATTGCATTCAAAATGGCTGAGCAAGTAGAGCAATGAATTCGCATTAAATCAAACAAATCTGAACATTCCTCCATGAAAACTATTCAGATGATTCAGAAGGCTTGCAGGGATGATGCAATCAGTGCAGCGCAAATAAAAATGTGGCACAAATGCTTCAAAGAAGGTCAAGAATCCATAGGAAGTAATCCATGTTCTGGAAGGCCTGCAACAAGCAGAACACCTGAGAATGTTGAATGTGTGTGGGTTAGGTTAAGAGATGCTGGGAGAACTGTTGTGAGGTCCTAAGGTGCCTACTTTGAAGGAGACTGAGGGGTCATTGTCCTATGTGCAATGTTGCTTGTATCTTGTATCTTCAATAAATGTCTCTATTTTTCATATTACATGGCTGGATACTTTCTGGACAGACCTCATACCATCTAGCTTAAAGCAATGATCCATAAACTAAACAGCCCACTGGTAATGTTCAGTCGCTCCTCTCTTCTCTGTTTATGTTCCAAAGAGAGCATCTGAGTGCATGAGAAAAGAAGGGTACCTTATGTGTTTCCTTGACATTGAGATAAAGGCCTCTGGGCTTGTGCTAATCCTTGGATGTTTACCTCCTGGAGGAAAATCCCTTCTCTGCCTGGTCATCATGCCTGCCATTGGGCTTTGGTGCTGTTTTCTGTGGCTAATGAACTTATTGCCGATTCTTTTGCCTTGGGAAATGTTGTGGATGGTGTTTCCTGAACCAGTTGGCCTCTCCTTGTTAGGGACAGAAAAACAAATTACAGATAATGGAAATCAGAAAAACAGAAAGAAGAAAACAGTTATAGAAAAACAATAAGGAGGAAATAAGGAGGACCTCACAACAGTTCTCCCAGCGTCTCTTAACCTAACCCACACACGTTCAACATTCTCAGGTGTTCTGCTTGCTGCAGGCCTTCCAGAACATGGATGACTTTCCATGGATTCTTGACCATCTTTGAAGCATTTGCACCACACTTTTATTCATCCCCAAAAGCCTTCTGAATCATCTGAATAGTTTTCACAGAGGAATGTTCAGATTCGTTTGATTTGATGCAGATTTGTTGCTCTACTCGCTCAGCCATTTTGAATGCAACGGGCACAGAAAAATAAGAAGGTTGCAGAAAAATAAAAAGAGGGAACGATTATTTCAGTCTTAAGGAATGGAGTAATTAGGCTATGGAACACTGACCACCAGTCAGAGAATGGAAATGGAAATTTCCTCACAGTATGTATAACATTACCTTTAAGTCATGTCCAAACATAGAAAGGAATTCAGTCCTAATTATAGCTAACCTTTGCCTAAACATAAACTGGTATCACATAAATAGAAAAACATAGAAGTAGACAGGGTCTTCTCCACTTGTGGAGACAGAACCATTTCCTCTTAGGAAATGTACTTTCACTTTGCACCCTTAAACTTTACTTGCAATAAATTCTTCATGCATATTTGCTGAGTGTCTGTCATCTCTCTCCATCACATGGGCTAAGGCTTGTGATTACTCCAAGCCAGGAGCCCAAGAACTGGGGCAACATTTCAAAGTCCAGCTGTGGACTGAACCATAACACACTTACTCCTGCTGGCTGCAGACCCTGACTCTGCTGAGTCCTCCATCTGGACAGGTGAACCCTATGCAATCGCCCATCGCCTTGCACAGCAGACCCCATGGCAGTCCCATGGTCTTTCATTTATTTATTTTATTTATTTATTTATTTATTTTTTGAGACAAAATCTCACTCTGTTGCCTGGGCTAGAGTGCCGTGGCATCAGCCTAGCTCACAGCAACCTCAAACTCCTGGACTCAAGCAATCCTACTGCCTCAGCCTCCCAAGTAGCTGGGACTACAGGCACGTGCCACCATGCCCGGCTAATTTTTTCTATATATTTTTAGCTGTCCAATTAATTTCTTTCTATTTTTGGTAGAGACAGAGTCTCTCTTGCTCTTGCTCAGGCTGGTCTCGAACTCCTGAGCTCAAATGACCCACCCGCCTCGGCCTTCCAGAGTGCTAGGATTACAGGTGTGAGTCACCACGTCTGGCCCCGCATAGGGTTTTAATGCAGCACTCACACTACCTGAAAATTGAAGGATGCCAGAAAAGTCTATCCTCAGCATCTGTCTGCTTGATTACCCTCTATGCAGTAAAAAGTCACAGCAAGTCTGAGACTGCTGTCCTTTGGTTGCAAGGTTGGCCCGTGGCTGACATCTGGGACTTGAGTTTGGGGAGAGCTCCCACCGTACTAACTAATAAGGATAGATCACTGTCTCAGCTATTTGTGTAAAAAATTTTGTTGATGGTGGACACCTACTCTCCTTCTGGGAGCCTGGCATGTTTGCACCTGACAGGAAGAGGGTAGTTTCATGATCAGCTCCCAATAAAAACTCTGGGCACTGAGTCTCTAATGAGCTTCTTGGTAGACAACATGTTACATGTGTTGTCACACCTCTTTGCTGGGAGAATCAAGTGCATCTGATGTGACTCCACCAGGAGGGGACTCTGGAAGCTTGCAGCTTGTTCCTCCAAACCTTGTCCAAGAGCTTTTCCCCTTTGCTGATTTTACTTTGTATCCTTTCACTATAATAAACCATAACCATGAGTATGGCTAGAGGCTGAGCCCTGCGAGTCCTTCTAGCACATCATCAAGACTAGAGGTGATCTTGGGGGGACCCTCAGCACATCCTCTGCCACCGTGATTGCTTTGACATGGTAGCACCTCAGATTCAGAATGCATAGGACAGCCTGCAAGATGAGGTTGGAGGAAAGCCTAGAAAAGTGAAAATCAGAACCCGCTTACCTTCACTTGTCTCTTCTTTGTCTCTTTCTCTTCTCCTTCCTTTCATTGCCCAAGTGTAGAAAGGGGATCACATTATTTACACATCCTCTATATCAAAAGTTCACTACCTCAGGCAGGTCAGCCTGTCATGGACTAACTGGTAGTATGTTCGCTACACTAGAATGGAAAATCCTCTTTCAGATCAATAGCCTGGCTTACAAGTTTTCGTCTCACTGCATAGTCCTTGTTTGCATATTGAGTATCATCCATCTCCTTTTATCCACAGTCCTTGTGCAGACACGCAGTTTGGGTGAAACAGGATTAAGAGCTTATAACTGCAAAGATAAAGGACTAAAGCACAACAATAAATTTTCAAAATATTATCCCCATCATATTAGCTTAAAGATTGTTGCATCTAATAAAACTTCAGTATGAACAAAAAATTAAATGTGTGTATACTACATATACATGCATATACATGCACATATGCACATCTACACACACACATACACATATCCCCTCGGGCCAATAATATATGAATTTTTTCAATTTTCAATTTCATTTTTTCAATTTTTTCAATTTCATTTTCAATTTTTATTGAAAATAGTAACTTCTATATAACGATGCCGACATTCACTAGATCTTTAGTGCTGTGAACAGGGACATTTATGAAAGTTACAGAGAGAGTTTATGAATTAGAGCAGAATTCTTTCTTATAATATTCTTCTCATTTTTCTCCTTTTTAGACAAAAGAAGGAAATATTAGCCCATGGAAAAGAAATTTGTTCTGATTCCCCTTCTTCTGTCTTATTTTTATTTATTCATTTGTGAATTTATTTTATGTTAATTTTTTTTTTTTGTTTTGGCAGAATAGAGAACTTGAATAAAAGCTTTGGAGAACACAACAAATTTGCTGTCTTCATTCTCCACTCTGAGGAAGTTTGCTAGGTTCCTTGAGGCGGATCTCCTCTGTGATGGTCTCCTGTAAATCAAATAG
>CAUYSK010000347.1:0-14636 GCA_963575035.1 Avahi laniger | reverse complement strand
TTTGTTTCGTGCACAAAATTTTAAAAATATTATATAAAATTACCTTCAAGATATGTGTATAGGCCGGGCGCGGTGGCTCACGCCTGTAATCCTAGCACTCTGGGAGGCCGAGGAGGGCGGATTGTTTGAGCTCAGGAGTTTGAGGCCAGCCTGAGCAAGAGCGAGAGCCCGTCTCTACCAAAAATGGAAAGAAATTAATTGGACAGCTAAAAATATATATATATATAAAAAATTAGCCAGACATGGTGGCACATGCCTGTAGTCCCAGCTACTTGGGAGGCTGAGGCAGAAGGATTGCTTGAGCCCAGGAGTCTGAGGTTGCTGTGAGCTAGGCTGATGCCATGGCACTCACTCTAGCCAGGGCAACAAAGTGAGACTCTGTCTCAAAAAAAAAAAAAAAAAAGATATGTGTATAATGTGTATATGAAACATAAATGAATTTCGTGTTTAGACTTGGATCCCATCCCCAAGTCTGTTACATATCTTATTATGTATATATTATGTATATAATGTATTATGTATATATTATGTATATTTTATATATAATTAGGTATATATTGTGTATATATCTTATTATATATATCTTATTATGTATATACAAATATTCTGAAATCTAAAACAATCCATAATCCAAAACCCAAGCATTTTAGATAACGGGTACTCCACCTCTATAACACTAATGCTGGTGTGTTCCCAAACTCACAGACAGCTTATTGTCTTTTATAGATGTGTGTGCTCATGTGGAGTGCATATCTATACATATGCATATATATTTTTGACGTCATTTTGCTAATTAGAAACAAATTCTTCAATTCGGACCATCCCATTAATTTCGCCTTACTGTTGTAACTTGATAATGTATTTTAGCCCTAAATAGTTCTATAGTCTGGCAGACAACTTCAATAATACAGCACAGCTGAGTTTCCACTTAGATTGCTTATGCCAGGTAAGGCACATGCTCACTCACGTCTGCCTACTGTGACTGGCCGTGCATATACAGGTTAATTAGTCAGCTGAAATTTGCTTTGGGAGAAAGAGTCTGATGGTGGCAGGAAGGGTGACAGGGAGCTAAGTTTCCTACTTGTGAGGGTTTTGTGCTCTCCCTGGGACTCGCCAACAGAATAGACCAGGGTCTTTGCACTCCTGTCCCCTCCTGGCTTCATGGGCAGTGAATACGCGTGCTGTGCGGGACAGTGGCGTTGGTGCTGGAGATCTGGTTCTCTGTCCTTAATCCTGCCCCTCTCCCCAAATACATTTCTATTTCCCCCTTCATAAATCTTTTTCTCCATTTTACGAATTCTCAATCTTTTCATTATCTTAATGCCTTTGCATTTTAGAATAGCTATCATCTATCTGTCTATATATCTACCTACCTATATCTATCACTGAAATGGATAGTTAAAAACATTTCAGATATTGATTTTGTTTCTTTTCTATTCCTCATCTGATGCAATAATCCCGGGAAGAATCAGCCAGTTTGCGTGTCCCCTTGGGGGTCTGAGATGCAGAGTTCACAAGGGGGCTGGGGTGAAGGATTTAAACATGTGAGCTCTTGAGAGTTGCTTGATACTGGAGGTCTGGGGTGCAAATCAGTCTCCGGGGCTCTCTGCTTTCTCCGTCCTAACCAGCTGACAGTTATACTCGAGGAGGCAAATGGGGATCAAAGTGTGTTTTCCGGCTTTATTGGTGGCAAAGCTGGGTTGGGGGATGCAGCAGGAAGTCATGTTCTGTTACAAACAGGAAGGCTCCAGAGACAGCGTGAGACATTGGAGACAGCATCTAGCAATGTCTCTCCAGTCCCCTTCCTGAGCCTGGCGTGGGCTGGGCGTACAACCTCTGTTGGAGGCATAAAGTGATTCTAGAAGCCCTTGCCCATTCTTTCCTCTTCTTCAGCTGCCTTGGGAAGATGATAGGTTGGGTATATCTTCTACAGCCTCCCCAGTTCTGAGGAGGAGTCAAGGCAAGGCCCTGGCAGTACCACCCTTGGACCCAGGGAAGAGGGGCCCTGTGCTCTAGAGGTCCCCCAGGGCCCTCCTTTGGCAGTGCCCTTCTCCATGGAGACAAAAGGAGGAGTCCATCCTGAGACCATACCTTCCTTCTAGATCATGCTTGAAAATTTCCTGCCCAAATGGTGCTGAGCCAACTCAGAGGTTGTGTGGGCTTCCACCTTGGTAGGCTGGCAGGGGTCTCCCCTCCTGCTGTGCCCCCTGCCCTGAGTTTGGATCCTGCCACTGTCACTGTGTAGGCCTCTAGGACTGAGGGATGGCCAGCGGGTGGATATGTGCAGTGGGGGTGGGAGTAGGGTATAGCGGAGTGTCGACATCCAATGATGCAATGTGGGGTGGAGAGGGAGGATGGAGAAGGGGAAGGAGAGCAAACCACAGACTGATGGCCAGTTCTCCCAGAGCCCCCAGATTCCAGCACAGAACTCTGAGGACTGCATGTTAAATCAGAACATTTCGGAGTTGTTAGAAAGGTGTATTTATCAATGTAGGAAAACAGAACGTACTTTACTTAGTTTGCTTGATCTATAGATTTTAAATATTTAGACATGGTATATGGTCTTCTATTTGTATTCTTGCCACAGGCTCTAAAAATGTCAGAACTAGGAATAAGAGGGTCCCAGGACTGGCTCTTGTCTAGGCTCTAGACAAGGGAGAGAGTAGAGTCTATATTGCTGTGTAACAAAATGTCCCAAACTTAGGGGCCTAAAATGACAAGTTATTTTATTATGCTGACAGCTGTGGGTCCAGAATTCAGAATGGGCCCACAGCAGGGACGACACCCTGATGTCTGGGCACTTGCAGGCTTGTGGTGACTCAATGGCTGGGTCTGGAGTCACCTGAAGATGCCCTCACTCACCTGTCTGGCGCTGGATGTTGGGTGTCAGTTGGGTGTCCACGGGGGTTGGCTGAAGCCTTTACACAGAGTTTCTCCTTGTGGCCCGGGCTTCCTCCCAGACTCATGGCTGGGCTCAAGTATGAGAATTCTGAGAAGAACCAGGCAGGAGCTGTCCTGCGTTTTGTGACCTAGCCTTGGAAGTCATATAGCGTCACTTCTGCTGTAGTGCTCAAGCCATCCAGGTTCAAGTGGAAGAAATGTAGTTCCCTCCTCTTGACGAGAAAAATGTTGAAAACGCATTCTACGAAGGGCCTATGAGATGGAAGATATCGTTGCGGCTACTTTTTGAAAATGCAACTTGTCACAGTGTCTTTCGTTCAAGAGAGTACAGTAGACAGGGATTTGGGAAGAAATCTCTGGTCCAGGATTTCCATGAGGATATTTTGAGATAATTCAAGTCAAAGGCTTAGAATAGTGCTTTGGCATGTGTAAGACTCAATAAACAGCAGGTGCTGTTTTCATTGCCACAACCACCACCATCATCATCATCACTGTCATCATCATCGTCGTCTCTGAGGAAACTGTAGAGATGGTTTGATCGTCTACAGGAGGAAGGAAACTGAGCCCTGGGAAAGCAGGTGATGTTTTGAATGTCACCAAACAATTCTGCAGTAGTTTTGTATTTGAACTTGAGCTTCTGACACCTATTAGGGAACTATATAGCAGCAGTTTGGGGACATTGAAAAGAATGAGCCATGTATTCTAGGAGTTTAAATCAGCATTGGTGACTCTGAATCTCAGTCACTACTTTTGTGTGTCTGATGTTAGTGACTCCAGAGAAGATTCAGTTGGTGGATTTTTCTGGTATTCTTTTGAGAAAAAAAAAGCAGCAAACAATTTTTAAACTAGTAACCAAAATAAGTTCTATAATAAGATGTCCACTAATTTGGATAATTTAGATTTTTTTAGAAAATTAGACTTTTTTTTTAAGGCAATTAGCAAAACAAGTTTGTAGGGGTTGATGTTTAGCTATTAGAGGAACCAAACTTTACCTATGCAAATATTATATATATGGAATGGAATAATTATTACAAGATTTTGTCTCTTTCTCATTAAATCCTGTCTCCAGAACCTCATTTGGCAATACTCTCTTATTCGACGATGTTTAGTATCTTAAAACTAAGCAATTTCTTTAAAGGGCTCTTCTGTAATTCCAATCAGCTTATTGCAAATTTATTTTTTCACAAAAATCTGAAATTTTAAGCTTTTGTCTAGCCTCTGTGTTTTGTTTTGTTTCATTTTGGGTTGGTATTTAAAGAGCTGGTCTTCCTTGAGGGGAACGCAGGTAACAAAACCAAACCAGTCAATCCACTGATTCTCAGCCACGCTGGCAGGAACTTTGAGGGACAAGAGCAAATTGGACATCAGCTTGTGCCTCTTTCCTGGTGAACGTTAGTGTTTGCTCTGAGGATCCAGAAGCAACATAGGATGTCAAGAATATAGGTCAGCATTACTTTATGTAACTGTCCCTCTTCTTGTTTTCAGTTGGGAGGCCAGGCCAAAGGTAACCGTTCATAAAGGTCATCTGTCCAGATCGAGCCTGGGGCCTTTCCAAGGAGACAGAGTCCAATTGACGTTGGACGCTCACTGACTGGCATCAGCAGATGGAGAGACGGTGATGAAATCTTCCACTCAGGGTTTCTAGGCAAAAATGGCAGCTCAACTATTTGGACAAATAAGTAGATTTTCCTTTCTGAGAAAATCTTCTGGAGCCAGATTTGCGGCTTGCCATTTACTAACTATGTGATCATGGGCAAGTGTGCCTCAGTTTCCTCATGTCTAAAATGAGGCTAAGACTAGTACTCCCCACGCAGGATTCTTAGGAGGCAGAACAAGTGCAAAGAGCTTAGAACAGTGTCTTGCACATATCTGGCCCTCAGGAAATGCTATTGTTTCTTTATATCCAATATCAATAGCGGCCATTTATTAAGAATTTGCTATGTGGCAGGCACCATGGTAAGCTTGCTGTGAACAGTGCTTGATGTTTATCCTTACAACAACTCTATGTGATAGCGATTTTTCTTTATCCCCATTTCAGAGACAAGAAAAGTGAGGCCGAGAGAAATTTCACAATTTGCTCAGGGTCACACGTAAATAGGTGAAAGAACTGGAATTCTAACCCAGTTTTGTCTGGCACAATTGTGCTCTTCCCCACTACATGGCCCTGTGATAAAAACAGAATAAAACAAAGCAAAAAATAACGTTGTTAGCCATACTTGATGTTCCCCGAGAAGGCTGTTGGGTTATTCTTAGATTGTAAACTCTAACATGGCAAACTTGAGGTTGTGATTTATTTTTCTACAGTAATTTCTATAAAGGACTCTTCTATCCTCCCATCCAGACTATTGCGAATGTATTCTTCCGTTAAAATCTGAAAATGTAAGCTTTTGTCTAATCTGTGTGTTTTGCTTTGTTTCCTTTTGGGTTGGTTGTTTGAAGAAGCGGTTCTTCCCTTGAGGGAACGTGAGTAGCAAAACCAAACCAATCAATGTGCATTGATCTAGAATGGAAAAACAAGCACCACATGTACTCACCATCAAATTGGTATTAACTGATCAACACATAAGTGTATAGATAAGAATAACATCTATTGGATGTCGGGCAGGGGGCAGGGGGAGGGGGGCAGGAGGGGCGGGTATTTGCATACACAAAGAGTGCAATGCGCACCATCCAAGGGATGGACACACTTGAAACTCAGACTTGGAGGGGGTGGGGAGGCAAGGGCAACATACATAACCTAAACATCTGTACCCCCATAATATGCTGAAATAAAAAAAAATGTACATTGATCTATCATGATGCTGTGTGCAGAAGACACTTAATAAAGGCTTTCTGTTCTGGCTGTGACTATCGCTGCTGATGGCGCTCCGAGTTGGAACCTGTGACTTGCAGCGCTGTGCGCACGGATACCGCACACAGATGTGAACCCGGTTGTTACAAGAAGCTCAATGAAGTTATGGGTAGTATCTGGGGTCGGGGGAGATTCAGAGAGTCCCCATGTGAATCCTTGATACCTCTAAATTTCCATCCGGTTTTTAAGAAAACTCAGACCAAGTTATTTATTTTCACGCCTGCCAAAATAAAGCTAAGTTACCTTTCTGATCATACCTCCCTCCTCCCGTACTTCTCTTTTTCTCTCAAACCACAACAAGGGAAGATTGATAGCTGGAGTGGAAAAACCCGTGGTGTGGTCGCACAAATACTGGTCTAGGCTCGGGGTGGGAGGAGATCCTCCTTCCTCATCTGTTTGTTTAAAGATAAAGAGGCCCTTTCAGTCCACGTGGGGTGCAGCAATTTAACCATAAACTGTATTAATGGATGCCAGAAAGTACCTGCTTTACTGGACTGCGTGGGGAGGGTTCTGGGCCAAGCTTTCCCAAACTCCTCACTTTAAAAACGTTCCCTTTTAAGTGTTTATTCTAATGTCTCATACCCTATGGACTTTTTTTAATTTTTATTATTATTTTTTAGTTCTAAAAGCCTCTTTTATTTCTAATGCATAGAGATCCTGGAATTTCAGATCTGCCAATAACATTCCCTGTTCCAAAGAAAAAAGTCATTTTTTTTTTTCTTACTGGAATTTTTTCATTCCTTCCCACCCACCCCACCCCCATTTCTCATTTCCTCAGGAAACCATTTAGCTGGAGACAGAGGGAAAGTTTTCCAGCGCACTTCCCCCAGCCCCCACAGACTCGGGCACATCCAGATAGCAGTCTAGCACCAAGAACATATGTTGCAATATACTCAACCTTGCCCATAAAGATTTCTGTCTCCAGTGCCCTGCAGCATTTGGAAGCCCTTGCGGTACAGGCGGATTTCATCTGTGCTAACACCAGTCAACCTCCAGGCACCCTTGACGGTAGCTGGAGCTCATTTTGGAGCTTCCAGGTGTCCCTGGATGGGATGCTCCTGTGAGCTTTCTAGAGTAAAGTAGGGACTTCCTGTTGGTTTTAGGAGGAACTATGTATGGGAGCATGTCGTCATTCTTTTGCTAAACAAATATTTAAGAATTGACCATGAACTATATAGTGTTTTAGGTGCTGGGGATATACTGGTGAACAAGACAGGCCAGGTCTCTGTTCTCAAGTTTATTTTCTACTTTTCAGAGGTGTGGTGTGTTTAATATAGAAGGCAAAAACCAAGAAAACAAATAAATGAACAAAATACATTCATTTCGTGATAAGTGCTATGAAGAAATTAAATAGTATTTTAGAATAGTGATTAATTTCCTTTCTGCCTGCAAATTTTAGACCCTTCCTTCCCCATTTTCTAATCCTGGGAATCACCAGACACACCTGTAGGCTCTGAGTGCCTTACTGGTGGATGCCTTTGTCCCATCCAGATCGAGGATTCTACATTTTTCTCTGAAGATGGAGTTGAAGAACATTTGTGAGCAAAGATTTGGGGTCTCTTAGGTTTCCCCCAGCTCGTCGTCTGACTCAGTGTTCCTCGAGGTAGGTGAGTAATGCAGAGTGCTTCAGACACCACTCTCCACTTTACAGTCCCAAATAAGGGGAGAGCTTTTAAAAATATTTGAGTGGCAAAGAGCAAATGAATAGAGTAAAATTATTTCCAGCTGCAAGAAAAAACATAATCCTGAAGCAAAAGGGACTCCCCTGTATCCTTCACGACTCATGACTCGTCAAGTCTGTTGGGCTCAAGTCTAATCTGTGTCCAAATCCAGGCACTGTTGGGTGTCTCCAGGGAAGGCTGGCTTTTCATCCTGGTAGCCAACACTCATCTTCTCAGAGCTGTGGGAAATTGTTGCTGTTGCTTCTTAGTTTGCATTTTTGCTTTCCCTTTGGATAAAAGAATTTTCTTGAAGAGAAGCCTCCAGGAATCAGAGGCTGGGGGAGTTTATCGGTATCAGAGGCAAAAGTCCTTCTGAAACTGAGCTTCCACTCTGCTTAGCAACCACCAGATGTCAGCAACTCATCTGATTTCAGTTCCCAAGCAAAGGGAAAGACATTCAGGAAGGGCAGGCCTGTCTTGGCTGATGTCTGCTTTTTTTTAAGTTTCAGGTGTGGGTTAGGGAAGTCGTCTACTCTTAGGAAAAGTGCTAATGGCTCAAGCAGGATGTTAGTCTGAAGACAAGACACTCAAACACATTCATATGATGGAACTCTTGAACTAACACTTTGATTCGATATTTTTTTTTTGGTCAGTATCATTTACAGATATTGAAGTTTGTCAGGGAATTAAAGAAGCTCTGTTGGGAAGATTTTTAAGGCCAAAGGCAACTATAATGGATAAATTTGCTTTCAAGTTTTTTTTTTTTTTTTATTAAGAATCTTGCTGAACTCTTGAGAAAAACTCTATCAGAAGGGAAAGAGAAGTCTGAGAAGTACAAACATGATTTCAGAGTAGGCCTAAAACAAGGTACACCGAGGGCAGCAGGGAATTGGGACCAACTCCTGTGAGGGTGATTTATTTTGCAAAACCAAGTTGGGCCCTCAAAATAATAAAATGTGAGACAAAGCGCCTTTGGTGAATTAAATATCAATATAGCTAAAAATGCCTTCGCCCTTATGGAGGAATCGTCCACATTAGTTCATGGGTTTTAGAGACTCATTATAATGTGGTCTCCGGGAAGCCAAGCCCAGGGTACAGATACACTAAGAGCACGTGCATTAAAAGTTCTAAGATTCCTAAGAGCCCCGTACATTATTTCTTTAGTCAACCTCCAATGTATCTTCTTCCACTTTTCACTTTTATTCTTCTTGTTTCTGTTGTTGATTCTGTACTTCGAGGTCAAATCTGCACCCCTCACTCCACTGTTGGGTAGGTCTCTGTGCAGCTAGAAGCGCGGAGGAAGGGCCAGGTGTCCAGCATAGCTAGTCTCTCAGTGTGGGGAGGTGTTTTCAGGTAGGCTCAGGGCAAAGGCCTTGTAGGGACTTTGCCAACAACTCCCTCACCAAGGCCCGGTATGAGGTTGGTAGAGTGGGTGCTCAAACTGCCCTGGGCAAAATAGGGCACAACCTACCTCTCCACCCTGCCTCCCGCCGCTCCCATGAACCCTTGGCATCAGCCTCGTCCATTTCTCCCAGTCCCCTGGACGTGCCAAGGACTTTCCTTCCTTCGAGTCTTTCCTCCACCCAGCTGTCCCCACGATCTCCTGGACTCGCCTTTGATCTCACTGAAATTCAACTGATGGTTCAAACTTTACCTCCTCCCTAAAGCCTTCACCCACCACTCCAGCCTGATGTTATTTCCCACCTCTTACTTCCTAAAGCAGTTACTGCACCATATTTTTCGTTCTTTTAATTCACAATCCTATATTAGATTATGTGAGTAATTATATAGATATGATTATCAATAATACAATAGATAACACGCATTATATTATATTGCCATCTATATTACATAACCACATTTTCTTCCAAAGTAGATTATAAATTTCTTGAAATCTTAAAATCATCTTTAAGCAAGTATTTTACAAGTGGCGGGATGCATAATAGACACTTGTTAATTGAAAGTGGAAATAGTCTATTTGCTGATCTCAGTTTATGCTCTAACTTGTAAAGTATATATCCGTGGATGTAAATTTCTAAGATAAATGAGAAGTGGAACCTGAAACACTTTGCTCCTTCCTCATTTACTGCTCCATTTGAGATCCTTAAATGAAGAAAGGCCCAGAGAAGTTTATGTGGTTCAAACTCCACCCCTTTCTCTGAAGGATGTGGCTCCTTTTGACAATGAAGAATGCCAAGCCTCAATGCCCCTGAGGGTAATTTGCCCTGCTAATTATATGCAAAGAATCAGATCCCTAAAAAAGAACTTGACTTTGTTGTCACCTGGGAAATGTCAACAAATGGCATTATCTCCCTCTGAGTGATCTCTGTGGCTTCTGGCTGGACAAGGAGAGTCAACAGGGAAGCCAGGTGAATCAGGGGCCTTGGAGTCACCAGAGGCTGGGATGGGTGGAGCATTTAGTGGCTCTCTTCCAATAACTTTGTGCTGGTTGCTGAAATTTAAAAAAATCATCATGGCTCCTTTATGAAAAAAATCTTGGAAGGAAAATCATCTTTCTGTTTTCTAACTTGGAAATAGAGGAAGAGCTATGCTAAAGTTTTGGTGGGCATATTAAATTGTTCTTGCTGGCTAGGCTAAGGCCACATCCAAAGCCACTGGTGTGCAAATGGGAGGCCGGGCCTTCTCTGCCCCCTGCTGAATCAGGCTGAGGTTAGTCGAAAGGCAGTGTGATTAATTATGATAACTTATTACTCCACTTAGCCAGTGCTTGCTGTGGGCTAAGTGCTTTATTTACATCATTACCTTATTTAATTTTTACTACAGCTCTTGGGAACATATTATTATTTCCCTTTTGTAGAAAAGGAAGTTGAAGCTCAGAGAGTTACACAGCTTACGAAGGGAAGGCGTTGGGTTTCAAACCCAGGCAAGGTGTCAGGTACCTTGGATTTTGGTCCTGATTTCCCACCGTCTGGCTGTATGACTCAGGAAGGAAAATTCTTAAAACTTCTTTGAGTCTCTGTATCTTTTTCTTAAAATAAGGGGGCCAAGGCCAGATGGTCTAGAACTGCTTTGTCCAATGTAATGGTTACTCATTGTACGTGGCCCTAGAACCATAGCTGGTCTGAATTGAGAAATGCTGCAAGTGTACAATACACACTGGATTTCAAAGACCTAATACAAAAGAAAGAATTTGAGATTGCTCAATGGTATTTCTAATATTGATTACTTTAAAAAATGATAATGTTTTATATATATATAAAGTGCTTAATAAACTGTATTGTGAAAATGAATATTACCTGCTTATTTTTACTTTTTAAAATGTGGCTACTAGCAAAGTAAAAATTACATGTGTGGTTTACATTATGTTTCTACTGGACAGTGTTTTCTAGACTTTTCTGATGACTTGTCTCTAGAGGTCATGCGTCTCAATAGATGAGGTTTCTTTCCGACTCCTGGGGTGTCTGGTTGGTGATGAGAGCAGAAATGAAGCTGAGGGAGAAGAGCAGATGCAGCCAGAGTGACCCACGGCTGTGGCACAAGCTCTGACACTTGGGACCCAAACTGGCCACTCGATTTGGTTACAAATCAACTTGTCTTTGGCAGCATATTGATTATACAAGCGGGTAAGAATGTAGTTTTGCACTTTTCAACAAGGACGACCACCATCCCATTCACAGATGAAATTTTTTACTTGTATAATTTCATATAATCCCATGACAACCCTATGGAAGTAAATCCTATTATGCGGATTTCACAGATGATAAAACTGAGACTCAAGAGAGGGTAAGTAACCCCCCTACGGCCATAAAACTAGTTTATGATAGGGCTGGGTTCAAATATAAGTGTGTTGGATTCAAAAGTTTATAATTATATACATTAGGTAGTATTTACTACCTAATCCAAATGCTCTCAGTTTCACCAATCGTAACTAAAAATGGAAAAAAGCATCTGCTTTGTGGGTGGGATGGTAATGCTGGAAAGACCTCTAGGAGGCCTCTAATTCTGCTCAGGGACTATTTATATAACTTGGAAGTCTTGTCTGTCATTATCCACTCCTCGGGCAGAAGTGCTCTGCTGGGCTCTGCCTCCCAGCAGTTTGGAGGAACTATGCATTCTAGGCCCTTCAGCTGAATAAAGACAGAGATGATGCAGATGGAGATAATTATTTACCATTTACAAAGTCCTACCAAGCAACTGGCTGAAAACTGGAAAGTTTGCCTCCATTATCCAACCACTTTCGAACATTCAGGTTTGGCAAGTTAACGATAGGAGTTTTGAATTTCTTTCTAGTATGCGATGCTATTGTATCAGTCAGGGTCCCATCAGCAGAGAGAAACCACACAGTAATTTGAATATGAAAAAGTTAATATAAGGAATTATCAACTATCATAGGGGATTAGAGTAAGGAGGCATTGGCTAGGAATACGGAAAGAGAGCTCTAAGAATGTAGGCATAGCACAAGCAACAGCCAGTCACTCAGGGCTGAGATAGGAGCCCAGGGAACATCCTTCCCTGCACTTCCCTCACCAAACCGAAGGCTGAAATCCAGACATGGCTGGAAAGAGCACATCCATCCATGGCCCACTGGACAGACAAGGAGTAGCTGCTCTAATGGAATTTGCTGGAAAATTAACTTCTGGAACTTGCTATACATCAACTCCCTTGGGTACTAAGGAAAGCTATTCAGGAGGCAGTGTCTCTCTGGAGGTGTTTACTATGAAATTATCTGAGGTGACTGGGGGAGCTGCTAGATGTAGGGTGCTGCTGGCTGCTACACACTACAGGAGCCTGGCGCTAGAGAAACTGCCTAATCTCCAGGAGCTGAGTGCTGGGGTAGCTGCATGCACTGAAGGAGCAATGCTTGAGAAGCCACCTGTGCTTCAGCAGTTGGCTGCTGGAAAAGCTGCCTGTCCTGCAGAAGCCTGGCACTGAAGAAGTTACCCACACTGCAGGAGCTGGGTGCTCAGGAAAGCATGTGCGCTGTGGGAACCTTGTCCTGGTGAAGCCGCCCATGCTGCCGGAGGCTGCCAAGCCAGAATGCCAGAACCGGAATGGACATCTCCTTCCTACCGCAGTGTCTCACCAGGGCTCTCTACTGACAAAACAGCATTGTGCCAGCTGACATAGGAGAAATATATAAAGGGCCCAGATACATTTTTGCAGAGCAGGCAGTGAAGGATGAATTTGGAGCTAAGAGACAATAAATTGATAACTGGCACATCATAGGAGAATCATCTTTAAATGTTAGTATATATAAGCAATACCTGGGGGGTACTTGTGAAAACCTCAGTCCTGAGACCCCACATTCTGGTTCAGCAAATCTAAGGTTAGCCCTGGAATTCATAGTTTTCACAAATACTCCAGGAAATTTTTATGAACGATCTGCTACCATCAGTTTTGACTTGGATTGTTGCAAAACTCTCCTAACTGGTGTCCCTAATTTCCTTCTTATTCCCATGTAGTATATTTTTCACACAGTAGCCAAGATGTCCTATTAAAATATAAGTTAGAAGACATCACTGAGCTGCTCAAAATCCTCCAGTGATCCCCCATATCACTAGAGAAAAAGCTCAAGTGTTTACTGTGGCCTGCATGATTTGGGCCCCTACTACCTCTCTTCTAGTACCCTCTCCCTTGTTCACTCCACCTGGGCTGCATCGGCCTTCTTGGTGTGCCTTGAACACCCCAGGCACTCTTCAGCCCCGGGATGTGTGCTATTGCAGTTCTTTCTTCCTGGTAAATTTTCCTCCCAGATTTCTGCAAATCTCATACCCTCACTGGCTTCTGGCTTTTGTTCCAAGGGTACTTTCTCGATGAGCTCTTCCCTGACCACCGTATTTAAAATTACAGCCCTCTTCCCCCTGCCCTGCACCCTGGGTACTCCCTATCCTCCTTCCCTGTTTGATTTTTATCCATAGCATTTCCCACCATCTAACTTGTACATTCCACTTATTTATTTTGGTTGTTTTCAGTCTTGTCCCACTGGAATGTAAACTCCATGAGAAAAAATAATTTTCATTCACTGCTATACTCTCTGGGGCCTTGAATGGTGCCTGGAACAATATATGCTCAATGAATATTTGTCAGATGAATGAATGCAGATTGCTCTTTGAGAAACTTCTCTACAGAATATATAGATTGTGGGGATGTTGTACTAATGGGCCCACAACAGTTCTTCAATACTTTAAAATTTTCACATATGCAAACATTAATGTGGGCCTTTTAAAGGAGCTGCACCCTGTGAAAATAGATCTTTCTAGAACAGCATGGGTGCAATGGATAAAGAGAACGCTCCTTCACCTATTCAGAAGGGTGGGAAGGTAGCCCAGCTCATTGGAAGAGCATGTGGAGTTTTAGAAGGAGAAAATTGCAAATATTCATAATGGCTATTTTTGAGCAAAGTCTGTATTCTCAGCCATGTTGCTTCTGGAAAGTTTCTAGAAGCCTCTGGATTTAGAAGACAAGTCTCCAGATACAAATACAAGCAGGTCTGTTTGTCTTCTTCCCAGAGCCAACTTTTCTTGTTCTTGGAGGAAGGAAGAGTGCTTGAGATTGGCACTTCCTTCAGGCTCTGGAAATCGTCCTCCATCCCCTTCCCAATCAAACAAACCTCTCCCGCCTGTCCTTAACTGAAGGACTGAGTGAATTCCAAGTGTGGCCTTGCTGAGTGAGTCATATCCCCGTTTCATGTGATCTGGACCTTATTTAGCCAAGGACGTTTAAGAGCTTCTGCATGAATTATTTAAGGAAAGGGCAAAGAGAGACTGAGAGGTAGGTCCTGAGATTTGCCTTGGACTCTGCACAATAAGTTGGAGGCAAGAAAATAGGCATGGCACATCTTATACACACACACACACACACACACACACACACACACACACACATATATGACATTGGAGGGTCAGCAGTCTAGAACAAGTCTTTAGTCCTATTTTCAAAATAAAAATTTTTTTTTATTTCAGCATATTAAGGGGGTACAGATGTTTAGGTTACGTATGTTGCCCTTGCCCTCCTCCCCACCAAGTCCGAGTTTCAAGCGTGTCCATCTTTCGGATGGTGCGCATCGCACTCTTTGTGTATGCATATACCCGTCCCCTCCTCCCCCTCCTCCCTGTCCGACATCCAATAGATGTTATTCTTATATGTGCACTTATGTGTTGATCAGTTAATACCAATTTGATGGTGAGTACATGTGGTGCTTGTCTTTCCATTCTTGGGATACCTCACTTAGTAGAATGCATTCCAGCTCTATCCAGGAGTAT
>CAUYSK010000346.1:0-17588 GCA_963575035.1 Avahi laniger | reverse complement strand
AGAAAGGAGAAATTATCAAGGGGTCCTTTCGGGTCTCTTTTCTGTAATTTGTAGGAAGCAAGCTGAGTGGATTGCTAAATCTAAGAGTGTCAGATGTGTGGAAAAAATACCCCTATCTTAAAAATGTCTCAATTATTTTGTCGTATGTGCGTCTTTACCTTGGACTCTTGTATCTGGGAACATCTTGTAAAATCAAAGATTGCAGTGCTCCTGTGATAATCAAGAAGTAGCTCTAAATGGACTTCAGCTAGAGTGGGTATCATGGGAACCACCTGACTTTCTGATGCCTGTAGGAGGGATTACAGTTGATATGTCTGACCTCCTTATTTTGGGGAGAAGAGAAGAAATCTTCAACTCTTCAAAGCAGGATTTTTTTTGTTTGTTTTGTTTTCACACTTTAGCAGAGTGTATAGTTATTTGCTAATGAACTGCCAAAACTGGATTGTACTTAACATCCATGTTCTTTGTTCTCATTATTATCAGATAGCATTTACTGTTTTTTCTGTCACATTTCCAGGCCACAATATGTCACACACCCAATTTACCCTGATTCTAGGTAGTAAGAGGCCAGGTTTTGGCACTTACTGAGCTCCTCATCTGATCTTAAACTTTCCCAAAGTATTTAATTTTGAAGTTGGCGAAATATAAATTTTTTCAATTTTTACATTTTACAGAAAATGGAACATTTCTATAGAATTAAGAGGCTAGTTTGCTTTATATTTAACCTATCTACATATTTAAAGATATTTAGATAGAGCAACACTTTAGTTAAAAGAAAATTGAATACTTATTCTCCATTAAATATTGACTTTTACAAAATATATATGAAATTTACAAATCTCTGTTCCCATGGATATCAAAAATAAACACGTAGGTCACCAAAATTGTATAGCCCAGTGCTTTCAAACTGTCTGTGGTAAAGATCCTATTTCCAATATTGTAAACTAATAATTTTATAAAATATAATAAAAATGAAATAAGACAAAGACATACAAGACACAAGCCCATTAAAAAAGAATAGATTCAACAAATATAGAATTACTCTGTCAAATCGTATGAAAGTATCTAATGATGTACTTTCAGTTTATGTATATTTGAGGGACCAGAGACAGTTTGTAGGCTGGTGTCATCCTATGGATCTCACTAGGAGTAGCACTATGCTGCCAGTTTTACCCCTTAGCTTTTACCTGGTTGTGTAGACCACATCAACAAATGCATCTCCATAATTCTGTTTCTTCTTGATTTACACTACATAGCTCCACCTACTCTAAGAATCCTACAGAGCGGTGTTGTCCAATAAAAATATACCATGAGCCCCCATACATAATTTTAAATTTTTAATAGTCACATTAAAAAATGAGAGCAGGTAAAATTAATTTTAATAATATATTTTCATTGAACTGATTTGTCTAAAGATTAACATTTCAACATGTAATCAATATAAAATATTATTAAGTAGATGTTTTGTATTCTTCTTTTCATAGTTTTTGAAATCCACAAACCCATTTCAATTTATACTATCCACATTTCAAGTGCTCAGTAGCCATGTGTGACTAGTAGCTGTCATATTGGATAGTGCAGCTATAGAACTTCCTCTGAATTGCCCTAGAGCAGGTAAGGCACGTCCACAACATCTTGTGTCTTGGAAGGAAACTACCTCCATGAATGGCAAATTTCAGATTCTTTTCGGGAAAGAGAAAGTGTGCTGGATAAGGATCTCTGTTCCTTTTCTAATCTGTGGTAAAGTCATCTTGAAGAGGCTTCAGCGCAACACTTCTGGAATTTCAGTTTTAAATATTCTGATTTTTTATCTTGTTATTTTCAGGTCTGTTACTTTCAGCCTCTCTGAGCCATCTTCCCCTCATATTTCAAATAAAGATAATAATTTGTATCTTGCATAGCTTACAGCTCTTTACAAACCACAAATAAAGGGTATTTGGAAAGTTATCAGGATATTTTTAAAGTATTCTTATTTGGTTGGCCTTGTTTTTTGTCTTCTCCTTCTTTTAGTTTTGCTATGTAGGGATGATGTCCTCAAATCTGCCATGTTCATATTGATTGTTGTTGTTGTTTTGGGATAATGATGGCCAAGCTGTCTGATCTGGCAGTAAATTACCTGGGAGAACAGCTCTGTTGCCTGGTGGAACTGCACTCATGTGTACTTAATCTCCTTAATGACATTCATAGCGACAGTTTCAGCTCGGTCTGCTCATCATCCCCACAAGCTCATCAATCCTCTTGACTGTCTTCCAAGTTATATCCATGGGGGAAGGGAAATACCTCCAATCAGGAATTCATAAAATTCTTAGCAGTCAAATATTTATAGTTAACCTTTTGTTAGATTCTGTTTTACCATTAGACACAAGCATTGCATTATTCCTATTTAGTTACAGTCTGAAGAAAAAAAGATCTAAACTACACTTGGTTGAAGAGAGGAATAATTAGTTTTAGTTAAATGGTCTGTCATTTCATGGGCTAAGAAAGAGCAAGGTAATGGGTACTATAGTACTACAATTGGGTTTTCTGAATCTTCTCTCTCTAGTTTCACTCTGTTTTGATTGTATCTCTGGATCATATTATCACAAGGATAGGGTCTTTAGTAAATGATAAATTTTGCCAATGTTAAATCTACTTCTAGGATTTTTAGTTTTATAAGAGTGAATTTAAAATGAGAGCTTCAGCCTGAGACTGCTGAGAGCATGAAGAACTCAAGGAAAATCAAGTTTCATTTTGTTAAGAAGGGTCAAAATTTGAACATGGGAGGTACACACTCAGTCTAAAGGCCAGAGGATGGGGTCAGGGGTGAGAGCAAATGGGACATAGGGAAGATAAAAGAGTGGTCTTAGGTGATTGCCATGTTGCAAGAGGGTATTGTGGTTCACCTTTAGAAAGGATGGTATTTTGTGCAAGAAAAGGGTTGCTGACTTGAAGAGTCAAGAGTCAGAGACAGGATATATCACTCCTCTAGGGGCCTTCCTTCTAGGCAAAGTGGAATCGAAGGCTCTTGGGATTCTCTGGTGAAGGATTCTGGCTTGTTGTGGAGTGTTACTGAGGTCGAAGAGAAGATCTCAAGATGATGTATGCCTCAGTCCATTGCTGTGTTTACTGTGTCAGAGACTGATATTGACATGGTGCCCATTGAAACATGGTACTTCCAACTTCCCATTTGAGGGAAAATATATGGCATGAGAAAATATAGCAAGAGGAATTAGAAGATTCTCTATATCTTCAGAATGTGTGACACTTAGGGAATTTTGTGGGGTTCTTTTAAGGATTTCATTTTTTAGATAGCAAATCAATGACGATTAATATTGTAAGCAAACTGTAAGTCATTATTATTGATATGTACCAGACATATTGCTAGGGATGGGGAAGTAATAAAATATAAGACATACAGTCCTATCTTTAAGAAACTTACAGATAAGAAGGGTGGAGAATGACTTTACCCAGCAAGTGTCCTTGTACCCCTCCTTAGGGGAAGGTCTTTCCACAGCAAAACTAGCCCATAAAGTCTGCAATTGGTGACTGCTTCACCAAATACACAAACATCAAACGTAAGGCAACAGAAAACATGAAAAACCAAAGAAGTTTAACACCATCAAAAGAACAAAATAATCTCCCAGTAGTAGCTGGTCCCAAAGAAATGGAGATATACAAACTGTACAACAAAAAATTCAAAATAATTGTTTTAAGGAAGTTCAGTGAACTTCAACAAAATACAGAGAAATAATTCAGTGAAATCAGGCAAGCAATAAATGACCAAAATTAGAAATTTAACAGAAAGATTCAAATTATTTCTTAAAAACCCATAAATTCCAGAGCTGAAAAATACAATTAATGAAATTAAATATACAACAGAAAGCACCAACGGCAGAATTGATGCAGCAAAATAATAATAAAAAATCTGTGAACTCAAACATGGGTTATTTGAAAATATATGGAGGAGAAAAAAGAAAAAGAAATGAGAAGTATGGGATTTATGAGACAGCATCAGAAAAGCAATATTAAAATTATAAAAGTGAGATGGAAGAGGAATAAAAAATTCACTTAAATAATGACAGAAAAATCTCCCAATCTGGGGAAAGAGATTAAAATATCCAACCACAGGCAGGTCAAAGCTCTCCAATGAGATTCAATCCAAACAAGACTATACCAAGACATATTATAGTCAAACTGGCAAAAATCAAAGATAAAAAGGAAAAGTATCAATGAGTTTTATCTTCATTTACTGACATTGAAATCTTTGTAATACATTGTTCATTGAAATAAGGGTCCCGAACAATATGTAAAGTTCCCATATATGCAGAAACCAAACAAAGAAAAACATCTACGATCACACTATGCATTACAGTAGCCAATAAACACATGTGACTATTAAATCCTTAAAATATAGCTAGTCCTAATTGAGATATGCTGTAGTGTGAAATATGCATCATATTTAGAAGGCTTAGTATTAAAAAAAATAAAGTACCTCATTAATAAGTTATATTGATTTTATATTGAAATAACATTTTGAATATATTGGGTTAAATAAGTTATGAAATTAATTTCATCTGTTTCAATTTTTTAATGCTGCTACAAAATACTTTAAATTGCATATATGGCTTGCATAGCATTTCATTTTAGACAGTACTAATCTAACAAATACATAAGAAACACTTAAAAGTAGTTACATCTGAGGAGTAGGATTGGGGATTTAGGATGATATGAAGATTTCCTTTTTCAAGAGAACTAGCCACTGCCTTGGCCCAGTTTGATTTCCATGGGTTAGGTAGTCCTTGGTTTGCTAGTCTCTGGATCATTCACATGAAGTACCTGTAGCTTTTTGAATAGTCATTCTCTATTAACTTGGCATCTTCAATAGGGTTTGGAATAGTCGTTCCTTAAAATTGACCTGAGAGAGAACTTCTATTCCTCACTTCCCCCTGTACAATTCCTATTCAATTTATCTTTGTCCAGATGACTGACCAGGAGAAAAATGAGAAAGATAGAAGGATGGGAACAGACAATAAAAAAGAAAATCAGTACATATACTATTTCCGACACTTTGAGAAGATTAACAATCTGAGAGATGTATTTATGATTTCCAAAAATAATTACTCATGTTCATCCTTAATATCCTTAAAATCTGAATGTAAATTTGTCTGTTTATCTATGAAAGGATCAAGAAAGTAAGAAAAACCATTATTTTCACAGGTCCCTTATGGCCCATATAATAGATGTTTCTGAGATTTGAAAAATGCCATGCATCTATCATTGAAAAGTCATATCTAAATATGCTTGCTACCTTCTAAGTAATCTTTTATTTTTAATTGTAATATTATTTATGGGTTTTCACTCACCAGGAATTCTGTGTTGCTTTAAAAGCAATGATACGATGTCCAATACATCAGGAGAAAGACATGTGCTGATGAAATATGGTCCTGAATGTCATCATTCCAGTGATGAATGTTAGACTAGGGATGGAATAATGAAGTTGAAGGATGACTCTGTGTGCTGTGCATTCGTGAATGATCCCTATGAAAACAGTGGCGATTATTATCCACGTGCAACAAGGGATAATCAGACAGTGTTTGCCTGCAGAGGGAACCATTTGCAAGGTAACTGGAAATATATACCACCAATGCATTGGGCCACATCCACTTTAAAGGACAACAATCAAACAAAGCATAGGAAAAAATGGAATAGATTGTATGTGAGTAAAATCGAACTAAATCCCATCTTCACAACTCAAGGAACTTCTAATGATATAAATTTGACGGGCTGGTAAGGACAGGCCAGGTATATAGTACTAGTCATTTAGAAAGTTCTGTGGGTGAAGTTAAATTCTTAACTCTGACCGTCCTGGTTATATGTTTCTATTCAGTAGATTTCTTGCACATCTTCATATTCATAATTACCTGGTATTTAACTTTCAATGATGACATTATTAAATCTAAGGTGACAGCCCTTCACTTGTGACATTTAATTTACTTTTCAATTTTCCTTCTCCCCTTGGTCCTTTAAATGGTTCTTAAGGGCAAATAACTGAGGAAACACTGTCAATCCCACAGAATATCAGCCATAATTATTTTTCTTGGTAAATATCTTCAAATTAAATGTTCAAATCCAAGTGCTGGGTAATGTCTTCTGAGGCAGTATGCGGTGATTTCAAAGTAGTGTCCTTTATGCACAGAATGTCAGTGGTCAGATGTTGAATATCTTCATGAGTTGTGTAAGAGTGCTTTAGGATGTGCCAAAGGCCTTCATTTACACAAATTTCCTTGCTGTCTACTTTTTCCCAATGATAAAGTCACAAAAGGTTAGCTTTTTACATGAAGGCGAACTGAAGAACAAATCTGATTTACTCAGTTTCCTATAGGTAAATCTCTTCTTCTGGTTCTTTTGCACACATTTAAGAATTAACAGAGAATATCCACAGTTATTTTTCATGAAGTGAAGAAAATATTTTAAAAAGAAATAAAGTGAGTCAGAGAACAAAATGTATTGGACTTTGGAACTTGGGGAGTTTTGTTTGGGAAGTCATTAAGTTTTAATGAAATCTAAGCTGAATATAGAAACCAATAAGCATATTTCCATGATTTTATAAAATGTGTAACACACTCAATTGCAACCATTATCAGTGATTGCTCAGCTAACATATTTTATACAAACAATGTGTCCACCATGATGCCCTTCAAAAATAAGGTTTTCTGTTTGCCACAAGGTTATAAATGCTCATGCAGTTGGCACCACTTCTTTAATTATCACATTGCTCAATTTGTCTTTATAAGCCACTTATCTCCTATTATACAGAAGTTACTTTAAAAGTGGAAGAAGGAGAATGTTACTTTTGGGAATCAATGCCAATTTTTTTTCCTACTGATTAATACAATATTGTTGCTTAAAGGACAATTAGAGGGCACGTCCCTGATATTCAACATAATGTAGAGATCTATTTTTGCATTATTAACTCATAATTTACTGGGCTTCCAGGATATCATTCTCTCTCTTTCTCTTTTTCGATCTTCCTGACCATCGTGTCTTGTGAAGGAGGCTACTGCCCAGCCCATACTCCCTCAGGCACTATCAGTTCAGTGTACTCCAGCCAACTTTCAACTCTCAACATTTGGGCTTTCTCAGGCCACTGAAGCCCACTTGACCCAAATGCACGAGAGGCTCAAAGTACCAAAGAATTAAAGCCTCCTGGGAACAAGTGCCAACTAAAGGTTGATGGCAGTTACTGTCCTAGCTTCCTTTCTCTTTGGATGGCTAACTTTGAGACATCCTTCTACATTCATTTACAGAGTTTTCCAGTGACATTCATCTCCAGTTGTGCACAGTGATAATCTTGCTTGGGTGGTGTGCCCTTTTTTGGCTATCCTCCCTTCCCCATCTCTAGTTCTGACTCTCCTAGCAGTTTTTCCAAGAAAAACCCCCAAAGTAAACCATTTGTACTCAAATATTTGTCTCTGAGTCTACTTCTGAGCGATGCCAAATTAAGATACTTCTTATCTGGACATATAAATGTGAGAAAAGCCAAGGGCTTAATCTTTGCACTCCTTTTCTTAATTGATTTCCTAGGTAATTTCATCTAAACCTGGTATTTCAAATATCATTCAAACTTATACAACAAGCTCTACCTTATTTTCGGAACCTCAAATATCTAATTAATATCTCCATTTGGATGTCTGCCAGGTATCTCAAGATTATATTTTCCAAATCAAACTCTTGAATTTCTCCCCCAAAGTGGTTGGGAACTGAATATTCCACAAAATATGCAGATTTGTATGTTGAATACATTGGTCCTAGTTCTGTCATCAAGCGGTGTATGCAAAACACTGTTCTTGCACCTTCAACAGGAAAGAACTTCAAATATTTAAAGATGATAGCCATGTTTCTTTTCCTTTAGGATTCTCTAAGATTCCGTTTTAATAAACCTACTTCACTCAAATGTTCCATGTAGTAATATTCATATACTTTACCACATTCTCCTCTGTAAATATCCCGCTTTTCACTGTTCCTCTTAAAATATGACAACTAAAATTAACACATTAACTGACATGCTAGAAAAAAATTTTTTTCCTTGGGGCTACAGTGTTTTATTTTGAAAATAGAATGAAAACTTCAAAAACAAAATCTTTAACAAATTTTTCATTAAATTAGAATTTTTCTACGCATGAGTTACATGCAATTAAACTATCAGTATCAGTTGTAACAATAAGAACATCGACAAGTAAGATTTTCATGAACCAACTGCAGTTACATATGCTTCATGAAGCCCCGGGCTCAAAACTAGCATAAGTTAAATACACATGGCAGTTAATGTGCCAGATCTGATATTTCTGATACGGTCTGGCCAGAGTAGGACAAATCACGCATGCGTGGCTGTGTTTGTTTGCGTGCGCGTTCTCTCTCTCCCTCTCTCTCTCCCCCCTCCTCTTTCTCTCTCTCTCTCACACACACTCTTTATTAGAATATATGCATACCTTGCAAGTCCCTATGTTGAACTTCTTTGTACATGTCTGCAATGTTCTGTAATTTTTAATAAAACTGGACAATCGTAACTAGAATAAAACAACACATCTTGACAGATTTCCACAGAGCAGTCTTGTTTTTTAAGTGTGATTTTAAGATACTTACTAAATTCAGGAAAGGGCACTGTGAGAGAATAAAAACAAAGCAATATAAATCTGTATGAAAACAAAGAATGCAGTGGTGTTCATTTTGAATGGTTTTTCTTTGAGAAGTGGATCTGGATGGCCTATTGGCCTCTTCATGCTTTTTTGGGGGAAATCTGCAAGTCTCAGTGAGTGTGAAATTTGAAAGAAAACAGAGGCTTTATATCCCCCTGTCAACTAGGAGTAGGTTAGCAACAATTGTTCTTTTTTCTTAAAAGATAGATTTGTTTTGGTTTAGGAATTGCCAGGCCCTAACGGGAATCCAGTCCTACCGAGAAAGCAAGAAACATGAGCATAAGGACACGCTCTATGAACAACTAATTATGCGATAAGAGGATCAGCCTCTATCCTGGGTGACAATGAAAACAATAATAACATGTGCTTCTTATGTGCACAGCATTTATAGTCTTCAAAGCATTTTTGCATACTATTTCCTGCCTGATTTCCTTCCTTCCTTTTTAAATCAAATATTAGGTTATTAAGTATGGAATGTCTGATTTCCTTAAGTACTGTTTGACAGTTGATCTCTCTGACATTTCACTTTAACACTTTTCGTGGTTTTTTTTTTTTATTGTGAAGATACATCTCATTCTTTCAAACTCACATTTTGGCTTGTGATTATCTTTCAAAAAAATTTTTAGAACAATTTCTGTGAAACCATGAATAAGTTAAAAATTTGCGTTATTTTTGAATATGAGTTCTGTTGTGGAACCAATGCAGTGCAGACAGCTTGAAATATCAATGAAGTGTTTGGGAAGGATGTGGCTAATGAATGCACAGTATGTCAGTGGTTTGAGAAGCTCTGTTCGGGTGATTTTAGTCTTGAAAATGAGCCATATGGGTGACCTGAGACCAAGGTGGATAATGATGAGCTGAAAGCTGTGATGGAAGAGAGTCTATTTCAACTTATGCATGAATTTGCAGCAAGGTTTGACATTACTATTCCAACAATGTTGGACCATTTGGAACAAATGGTCAAGGTAAAGAAGCTGGATAGATGGGTACCACATGAATTAAATGAGCATCAGAAGAGAAATTGTCCCAAAGCTTGCCTTATTTTGTTGTCCAGACATAAAGGCAAACCATTTCTATACCGTATTATTATGTGTGATGAAAATGGATTCTTTTTGACAATTGCAAGTGTTCAGCACAATGGTTGGATGAAGATGAAGTACCGATTCACAGTCCAAATCTAAATATTCATCAAAAAAAAATGGTGTTCGTTTGTTGGTCTAGTGCTGGTATTATCCGCTACAGCCTCAGGAAACCTGGTTAATCAATTACAGTGGATGTCTACTACAAACAACTGGTTGAAATGATGAGGATGCTTGTGCTTAAGCAGCCAAGATTGGTCAATAGAGACAGGCCAATCTCCTTGCAAGACAATGCTTTACCACATTGCACAAACAATGCTACTCAAATTACAGAAACTGGACTTGGAAACTCTCTGTTATCCACTGTATTCACCAGACCTTGCACCAACTGACTACCATTTCTTCCAGGCCTTGAACCACTTCTTGCAAGATAAAATATTCAATTCTCAACAAGCTGTGGAAAACTCCTTTCACAATTTCATTGCCACTCACTCTCCAGGTTTCTTTGCTGCTGGCATAAGCAAACTACCATTAAGATGGCAAAACTGTGTTGATAGTTTCGGCACATACTTTGATTAATTGTACTGCTTGTTGTTTGAGATACAATAAACTAAATTTTTGATTTGAGATTGAATGTTTCATATTTAATGACTTAATACTTAGTGTGTGCTAGGAACTGTGCTACATACCGGAGATACAATATAAAATGAAACATTTTTCCTTTCAGGAGGAGAGGATGAAAATTACAGAGGCTGCCTTTATTATGGGGGAGTATAACCATTAATTCATCTGTAGGGCGACTTCCATTAGCTCCGTGAGAACTCACTCCATTTGTGCAACAAATCTGATTTTCTCGATGCCTCTTTGTAAGTCCATAGGTAGATAGACATTTGGTATGTATGTTAGACATGAGTCAGTTATTCCTCAATTGCCTAACATAAGATGACCTGAAACATGATTCTCATAAAAACTGAAATCAAAAGCACAATATAAAGACTAAACTCAAAACCCATGACACAGAAGCTTACATCAGTATCCCTAAGATTGAAACTGATATTTTAAAGAAAATTAAACTTCCCCAAAAAAATTCAGTCAGAAGAAACTTCTTATCTCAATGGCTTAACATGAAAATATTACCTTATCAGGAGTATGCCTAGCAATGAGAAATTGGTTTATAAAATTAGCTTTATAATGCAAAGAGTTTTAATATGATGATATTGACAGATTATAAATGTGGACTATAAGTTCAGAGGGGGCTAAAATTACTAAAGATGCCTGAACTTGGAAATCCATGCAATTTACTGATGAATTTTATGATGTGGGCAGTCGATAATTCAACTTTCACCATTATTAATTTTTAAACACTGCAGAAGAATAAGATAATTTTTCATGTATATTTGAGGACTTTAACATTGACATGGTAAGAGCTAATATAACTTAATTTCAACATTAATGAATAGAGCTATATTTAAATGAGGCTTTTTAGATTGAGTTGTGAACCCAGCTCTTTCAGGAAACTTTTATTTTTATCTTAGCTTGACAAAAAAAGATAGGCAGAAAATATCGATAACAGAATACAAGTGTGGAAGTCCTCTACGCTGGTATATACTGGGATTTGCATTTAGTTGGGATTTATGGATGATTTAATAAGGAAAGGGGCCATTATTTTCAAATTTTAAGACCAATGAGATCTTTGAGTTCCTGAGGCTCATTTTTTTGGTATGAACATTTGTAATCTTTAATTGCAGAAATGTAGGACTTAGCAGAATCAGCATCATTTTAAGGATATCAGCCAAGCATTAGTGTCTAGATTTATTTTCCTCATCTAATGATGTGAGAATCTAAATGGGTTTTAATATCCTTACTAAAGGTTAGCATCCTTTTCAGTGCCAACCTATTATTTCTGTGGGAGGTGTAAGAGAGCACATCATGTCTATTTGATGTATGATCAGCACCTCTGAGAGCTCAGTTTATTTATTACTTGACAGTGAAGATGTAGAAATAATTGAAACGTAATGGTCTTCGATGTTCTTTTGGTAGGCAAGTCCTATTGAATCAGGCTTTCTGATGTCTTAAACCTTGAAAGAAATGGGAAGCAATTTGAGCTATTCATTATGCTTTCTGTTTTAAAAGGTTATTTTCAAAAATATCAGCCAATTTGGATTCGTGGAGGAAAACATTGTTGAAAGTGTTTAATATAATTCCACAGCTATTTTCTAAGCCTTCACTCTATTTTCTGTATCAGCTATTCAGCATGTGTAAACAAAAACTCTCAGTACCTGACTTTACATATTCCATTGACTTAAATTGACAATGTGGAAATAGTGAAAAAAAAATACTTCTGTGTATTTAAAAGCTTGCTATCAGAGTCAAAAAGTAGGAAATGTTTTATTGAAGTGAACATGTGTCATCAGAGAATTGGTTTGTAAAATATGGCCACTCCCTGGGTATGGGCTGTCTGGCATAGTTTTTACAGCCTGGGCACTAGAGCGTGTGACCTCTTGGGCTTAAATCCCTGATCTATGTTCACAAATTTTGTGGCCTTTGCTAAGTGCCTGGTGGTTGGATTGCTACATTGGGTAGTTACGTGAATTAAATAGGTGAATTTTTTTAAAGCACTTCAAGTAATGTTCAGTAATTATTAGTGACTGATTACCTTTGTTACATTCCATTCTGTGATGTCACCATTACAAAAGACTTGGTCTTCATCCACCCTGCTGTTGTAAAATATATCAAACTGCCATCTCTGGCAGACACTATATGAAATCAAGTGTTGGTTTTTTGGGGGCTGAGAGGAAAAGACCATACCATTCCTAATTCAATAGCTTTGAAAGATAATATTTGTATTTATTTTTATAAATATTTTTGAATGTAAGAGTAATACTTACATTGAAAAATATTCAAACAATATAGAAATATCCTAAGGCAGAACTTGCTTTGTGAGAATGTAAATACACCTGCATTTGCACATGCCATTACTGTACTGATCAGTATTTTGCTTTTTTAAAAACACAGGTTTACTGGGGCATAATTTACACACCGTGAAATTCACAAAAGGAATTCAATGATGTGTAGTAAGTTGACAGAGTTAACTATTCAACCACCACTATAATCCAGCTTTAGAATATTTCCCATCACCTCAGAGTCATGCCCATTTGTAAGCAGGCTCTGTTCCCATCACAGTCCCAGGTAACCACTGATCTTGTGTCTCTTTAGATTTGCATTTTCTGATATTTCATATAAATGGAATCATACAATGTGGGGTTTTTTTTTTTTTTTTTACAGCTGTCTCTTTAAGCTTAGGATAATGTATTTAAATTCAAACATGTATGTATCAGTAATTTGCTTTTATAACTTAATACGTCATTGATATCTTTCCATGTTAGTATATAGAGATTTACCTCATTCTTTTTAGTGGCTATAGATTATTTTACAAATTGCTTTCCAAAGGATCGTATCAAGTTACACTCCCACCCATGAGTACCTGATTCTCAGTGTTTTCAAATATACTGTTGTTATTTTTAAATGTTTGTTAATATGCTAGGTAAAAAGTGAGAGCTCTTTGTTTTAATTCATATTGATTTGATTATTAGTGAAGCTAAGCATACTTTCATATCTTTTTGAAAATTTTTTACTTTTTATTATTATAGAATTTGAATTCGTAAAATGCTTTTGTGATTTGGTGGATCACCTGCTCATGTTTTATAAACCATGTTTTCTCGATTATATTTTCCTAGTTGCTGTGTAGGAAGTTTTATATATTTAAAACCCTTTTTCTTACCATTTGTTTTTCTACCAACTTTTTCCTATCATATATTGTCTCTTTAAAGGTATAGAAGTTTTATTTTGTTTTTTTAATGCTCTTAAACCTATGAATAACTTCTATTACAGTTTCTGGTATTGATGACATATGTTGCCTTTCCCAGCTTAAAGTTTTATAACACATTTATCTATATTTTAGCATTTTTTTGCATTTAAATCTATAATTTATATGGAATTAATTTGGTAGCTTTTAATTTTTTTTCTTATTCCTCCTTTCCATTTTCTTATTCTACCTGGAATAATGTTTTTTTTTTCTTTTTTCTTCTAGTTGTTTAAAAGTTTTAGGTATTTTTCTGTCCTTCTACATTTATTTAAGAAACGTTTTAATGCTTAAATAATTTTACAGTTTTTACACAAGTCTCCCCAAATAAGATGAAAAGGCCCTTACAAGAGATTTTGAGTTATATTCTCTTTGGCACTGGGAAGCCGCTAACAGCAGACAGTATCAGTGCTGTTGTGTTATCTTGGATTCCTTGACCATGTTTGCTCTTCCACTCCCATAGCCAATTCCAGTGTCTATTGCTAAGGGCTGTCTACCTGGCAGAATCTGCTTGCTTGTTGGTAGGATAGGAGGGTCTGGGAATGTTTGTCCAGTGACTGACAGTGCAGGAGTATAAATGCCCCAGCTCTCATATCCCTAGTGGGGATGAATCTGAGGAGCAGCTGACACTGTCTCCAGCTTCCCTATGGGATTGAGCTGGACTTACCAACCAGGGGACTTGGTGTTTACCCTTGTTTGGTTTCCTTTTCTCCCATGATCCACTTTTCCAATCTCCTTGGGTTTTCCTGGAAATACTTTTAAGTAAATTCATTTCATATGAATTCTCAATGCAAGGTCTCAGGAACTCAACCCAAAACCCGTGCTGTGAAACAGTAGAAATCAGAAGAAAATTTTCCAGAATTGAAAAAGAATCATGAGAGTTTAGATGGAACTAGTTGAGATAGTGCTAAGCACAATGAATGTGTGAAGAGACACCTAGAGACATTTTTGTGAAATTCCAGAACACTAGAGATTAGGAACAAATTCACAAAAGTGGGCCATGGAGAAGTTAAAACAAAAATCGCCTACAAAGTAGTGAGATTAGACTTCTTACCAACAGCATTTTACACTCAAAGATAATAGCCAATACATCAAATGTGTTGGGAGAAGGAAAACATTTCAGACCCACCAAGATGCTCAGGTTTTTTTTTTTTTTTTGTAGAAAGTTCTTTGAGGGCATGCTCCAGAAAAATAAGAATAATTCAAGAACAAAGTGCAGGAAACAGAGTCCAAACCAGAGTGCAATGAAGGGAAGTCTGTATATCAGTCCTAGAAAGTCTCTAACCCACATTGCGGAGATAGAATTAAGACTCCAAATGGAAGGCCTTTGGAAGAGAGAGAAAGGGAAAATGAAAGGATAGATAATATGATTACGAATCTAGAAATATTTGAGAGTATGCTAAAGGAAATTGTAAGCTGTGAAAAGGAAGGAGAATCCAACCAAACTGATTCTAAGTGCACTCCACTTTAAATGCAGAACATGACACTGGTGAAGAAAATGGAGCCATAGCTTATTACCTCCCTCCTTACTAACATGCCATAGTGAATTAAATATTATGTATTCATTTTTATCTTTTAGAATCAGCCTATGGACAAACCATGGAAGACTGTACTAAGATTATAGAACAAATTATAAACAATATCAACCTGGCTGTAATTAAAAGTGTAGATACAGTTGGCAGAGATGAGAAGTGGATGGAGGGAAAGAGGGGAGAAGAGAAAGATGGAAGCTTTAGCTTCCTGCTGTCTTGTAAAATGGAGAAATAAGATATATTGTTTATAATTTACAGTCCAAGAGTTGGAGTTTTAACTAATTTTGTTATTGCAGGGGGGTTCAGAGGACAAACCAGGATAATAAAACTATATATAGAAAGAGGAGGTGGGGAGTGGTGTAAATGAGTGAAATCCTTATCTATCACAGCAGGAGGCCAATAGATAAAAAAAATAGTGAAATAAATGTGCTAATTAAGTACTTGGAGGTAAACCTCAGAAACACAAAAAGCAAGCAGTTAAAAGTGTTTGCCTCTGGAAATCAAGACCCTGTGGGTGGGAGGCATAAAAAAAAAATTGTTGATTTTCTTTATAAGCCCTTCTATTTTTTCTTCGCTTCCTAAACCATACTTATGACTTTGAATAAAAATGAAGAAAATTAAATGAAAAATTAAATTATAAACAGGAAATTGTTATAAAATAAGGACATTAATTAGGAAGGTATTGAAAAGAAAAGTTAAAACAAAAAACCTCTCAGGAAGCCTGGAATCTGTGTTTAAAAACACCATAATTGGAAGCCTAGATCTGCACAAGTTCTTTGAACTGAAATCCTGTAGGACTAATTTGCAAAAATTCAATTTTAAGAAAAAAATGATTTTTTGAAAATGAAATGAGGATGGAAAGATTGCAAAGTTGCAGATTAGAAATCAGGCATATAGGCAGGCTCCTCCCTTCCCCATTTCTACTGCCAAAGTTTATAAAAGCTTTTGTAATAACTTTAGAACCAATACTGAGAGTTAATTAAAATGTGGACGGCAAGAAAGCAACCAAGAATTAGTGGAACTAACTGAAGATCATGGATAAAAAGGAGAATACTCTATAGCAAGTGAAGTATTTCTTAGATATTTATTGAAGAAGTGATTAAAAAGATTCTGACAGTTTTAATTGTCTTTTGAAGCAATTAGATGAAAAAGAATGGATCAAATAGCAAATAAGGAGAATTCAGAACAAAGATGGACATATTTGACAGAAGGGCCACTGATCTCTCCTCCTGTGCTCATATGGAGACAACCCCAGAAACTTCCTCTGGTTTTCCACTATAGAGGCTGAGACTGGTATGTGAGGTGAAGGCTGTGATATTGGCAAACCCAACTGAAAACGAAGTGTCACTTAGTTCCTGTTGAATTTGTTCAAAAATTAGACCCAAACTTAACAGATCTAAGAGGAAGAACATTTCACTGCCTTTGGTGGCACGAACAAGAAATATATTCTAAAAGAGGCAAGAAAAGCTCAGAGTTAGTGGGAACACAAACACTTTAGCCAAGGGAGTTATCCAATGACCTAGATTCATCTCAGGTTGTTATACCATGATCAGTGGCTGCTGATCATGGTTGCCTTTACCTCTTGGCTCTTGTGAGTAATGTTGCTGTGTACATGGATGTACCAATATCCCTTTGGGACTCTGCTTTCAATTTTTAAAAATATATACCTAGGAGTAGAACTGCTAGATCATATGGTAATTATATGTTTAATTTTTAAAGGAACTACCATACTGCTTTTCATAGAGGCTGTGTCAGTTTTCCTTCCCACCAGCAGTGCATGAGGGTTCCAATTTCTCCACATCCTCACCAACTCTCACTATTTTCTGAATTTCTTTTAATAGTAGCCATTGTCACGGGTGTGAGTTGACATCCTATTGCATTGCCCTAATGATGAGTGATG
This sequence comes from Avahi laniger, assembly GCA_963575035.1. Lineage (NCBI taxonomy): Eukaryota > Metazoa > Chordata > Mammalia > Primates > Indriidae > Avahi > Avahi laniger. Next base: position 540 of record CAUYSK010000346.1, on the reverse strand, counting down.
TTGAGCATCTTTTCACCAGCTTGTTGGCCATTTATATATTTTATTTAGAGAAATGTCAGTTCAAATCTTTTGCTCATTTTTTAATCAGGATATTTGTTTTTGTTACTGTTGAGTTATAGGAGCTTTTTATAATTCTGAATATTATTTCCCTTATGTATGTGATTTGTAAATATTTTCTTCTGTTTCATAGATTGCCTTTTCACTTTATTGATTGTGTCCTTTGATGCACAGAAGTTTTTGATGTAGTCCAGTTTATCTTTTTTCACATTTGTTGCCTAAGCTTTTGGTGTGATAGCCAAGAAATCATTGCCAAATGGCATGTAGTGAAGCATTTCCCTATTATTTCCATTGAGTTTTATAGTCCTAGGTATTATGTTTAGGTCTTTGATCCACTCTGAGTTTATTCTTTGTATGGTGTAAAGTAAGGATTCAATTTCATTCATTTGCATGTGAATATCTAATTTTTCCAACACCATGTGTTGAAGAGACTGTCCTTTTCCCATTGAATGGTCTTGGACCTTGTCAAAAGTCATTTTACCA